>AUXL01000040.1:0-25879 GCA_000482185.1 Angomonas desouzai | reverse complement strand
AAAAAAGAAGAAGAAATGATCAGAGTAAAGTAAGTAAATGAAGTACCGAACGTTGTAGGCGTGAAGAACCACCTTTTCTTTTTTCCTTTTCCCTCTTTTTTTTTTTCCTTTCCTTTCTCTTTTCTGTCCCTCGACTAACAAGGACCGTTACTATTAAAAAAATTGCAGTATCTTTGAAATCGTTTTACGTTTTTATTTTTTTGTTCTCTCACTTAATTATACTCCTTTTTTTGCTTTCAATTTTTTTTTCTCCTTATTTCATTTCTCTGCTTTCATTAACAAAGTTATACTTCTATAGAACAAATACATTATACATCACACATTTTAGTATTTTGTCCTTCCTTTTTTTCTTTCCTTTGTTTGTTTTAACCCATTATTAATAATAATAATATCATCATTATTATTATTTTCATTATTTTTGTGTAACGAACCATATGGATAATAAAACCATTCTCCAGCCTCTAGTGAAGCCCAAGCAGAGCTCCTCCACCGCGGACCCTGCTGTCCATAAGGAGAAGGCAGGGGCGGGCGCTTCCTCCTCTAAGGATAGTGCGGCGGCGCCGAAAAAGAGCCTCTCCGATGTCGTCAACCGCACCGTCTTTACTATTCTCATGGCGTACGTCTTCCTCGCCTTGATCTCCATCGGCGTCCGCTTCGGCATCGTCCTCTCCCTCGTCATCTGCCTCACCATGTTCTACGAGGTCACCCGCATCAATCAAAAGGTCCGCAAGGAGCGTCAACTCCCTTCTACCAACTTTATTAAGTGGTACTTTGTGACGGTGTTTGTGGTGTTCGCCACCCTGCACACCATGCGGACCCCACTGGTCAACACCTACCCCTTCCTCGAGGAGATGTACAAACCCGCCTCCTTCATCGCCTTCTGCGCCGCCATGGTGGGCCTGGTGTGGTTCGTGCTCTCTCTACGGAAGGGCATGTATCGCTACCAGTTTATTCAGCTCACCTGGACCATCATGACGCTCATGATTCTCGGCCTTCAGTACATCGCCTCTCAGAAAAACATGGTGCGGGGCATGCTGTGGTTCCTCCTCCCCGTGAGCTGCGTCGTCAACAACGATATCTGGGCCTACATCTTTGGCAAGCTCTTTGGCCGCACCCGTCTCCTCGCCCTCTCTCCCAAGAAGACCGTCGAGGGGTTCCTTGGCGCCTTTATTTACACCGTGGCGTGGTCCTTTTGGTTCTGCGGCTTCCTCGGCCACTTCCCCGAGATGTACTGCCCCGCCGTCGGCTTCACCAACGCCGTCAACTCCCACTGTGAGAAGGACCCCATCTTTATTCAGCACGAGGTCGCCCTCCCGCCGTGGGTGCAGCAACTATCCGGGGGCCATCTGACCTCGATGATGGTGTCTCCCGCGCAGAAGCACGCCATCGTGCTGGGCGTGTTTGCCTCTCTGATAGCGCCTTTCGGTGGATTCTTCGCCAGTGGCCTTAAACGGGCGTTTAAACTGAAAGACTTTGGTGATCTCATCCCCGGGCACGGTGGTATGACGGACCGCATGGACTGTCAAGGACTGATGGGGATTTTCACCTACTTCTATCTCCGTACCTATGTCTATGATAAATGCCCCTCTATGGTGGACGTCCTCAGCTGCGCCCTCTCCCTGCCCCCGGACCAGCGCCGCACCCTCATCGAGAAACTCACCGGCTCCCTTGCCAAGTAGACCCACGAAGGAAAATAAGCCAACAACAAAAGAAGAATATTTATATTAAAGGACCACGAGAAGTGAGGCCGACACGCAAAAAAATATCAAAGAGAGTAAAAAAATTTGACTCTCCCGCACAAACGTTGAACTGAACTAGCGGTAATATTGAATCCCATAAAGTCTCATTTCTTAAATTTAGTTTTTGTTGCGAATTCATCTTTTACGACTACCGTGTACATATCTGATTTTTTTTTTTTTGTTGTTGCAATGCTTCCGCTGATGTATTCATTCCTTTTTTGTGTGTATTTTTCTCTCTTCTACATTTCGTCTTTTCTCTCCCTTTACTTTTTGTCTATTTCTCCCTTTACCATCTATATAGTTTGTGCTTTTCATCATGGCTGACGCTAAGAAGGATAAGAAGGCCGCCGCCGTCGAGGAGACTGCCGCCACCGTCGACCCCGTCAAGATCGGTCTCGTGACCGAAGTGCTCGGCCGCACCGGCTCCCGCGGTAACGTGACCCAGGTCCGTGTCCGCATCATGGCCGACGGCAGCGCCGACTCCGACCGTGTCATTGTCCGCAACGTGAAGGGCCCCTGCAAGGCCGGCGATATGCTTTCTCTCATGGAGACTGAGCGTGAGGCCCGCCGCTTCCGTTAAGACGAGAACAAGGTAAAAAGCAAAACTTTTTTATTTTCTATAGTTCTAATTTATGAAATCAAAAACATTGTTTCTCTGTATTTTTTTGACATGCTCTCAAGCATCTGATTTTCTGTTGTTTTATCTTTAACTTTTCCTATTTTTCTTTCTTCCTCTTCTTTTCTCTTTTTTCCTCTTTTCACTTTGAAGCATTTACGGTTTAGCTTTTTGTGCTTTTCATCATGGCTGACGCTAAGAAGGATAAGAAGGCCGCCGCCGTCGAGGAGACTGCCGCCACCGTCGACCCCGTCAAGATCGGTCTCGTGACCGAAGTGCTCGGCCGCACCGGCTCCCGCGGTAACGTGACCCAGGTCCGTGTCCGCATCATGGCCGACGGCAGCGCTGACTCCGACCGTGTCATTGTCCGCAACGTGAAGGGCCCCTGCAAGGCCGGCGATATGCTCTCTCTTATGGAGACTGAGCGTGAGGCCCGCCGCTTCCGTTAAGGAGGAGCATTCCAAAAAGTGACCATGCATCTTCATTTTTTCAGTTTATTTATTTATCTAAAATTTCCTCCTTTTTTTATTGCGAAACATTTTTTTTTGACTTCACTCTTTCCTTTCTGTTGAGTATGGCATTTCCAGCCTCCATTCTTGTTTTTCCCTCCCCCCTTTTCGTTAGTTCAGTGACAGTTAAATCACAAGAAAGAAAAAAAGAGTTTTATCGATTGTTTCTTTTTCTCTTTTCCTAATATGTCCACCGATATAGAGAGCGATTTAGTAGTAGAGTCTATCGTACAGACCCTAGCGCTGCTGCAGCAGGCGACGGCGCTGGAGGTGTCCGGCGAGGCGGAACAGGCCCTCAACTTTTACAGCGCCGTCCTCACCCGGCTCGAGGAAATCGTCGAGGTGTGTCCGCTCAACCTCTCCGAGATCATCCGGCGTAATATGGAAGAGATACGGCGCAAGATGGAAATTGTCCGTCACTCCCGCCTCGCCAAGGAGCAGAACAGCATGTTCCCCACCTTCCCTATCCAGTTCGTCCCAATGCCCTGCCCGGTCGAGGAGTTCGTCGTCCCCCAGAGCGCTTTTGCGAGGGTGTTTTGGCTGATGCGGCGGCTCGCGGCGTCGATTCAGCAGGGCGCCTACCTCACCCCCCACCTGTACGTCTCTAAAGAGGTGTGGCACCAGGAGGGGGCGGAGAACAATGTGCTCTACGTGGGCGCCAAGACCAAGTACCTCTCCGCGGTCTGCGAGGGGCTGGAGGCCCTGCGTGGGATGAACACCCTCGGTGACTTTACCAAGACCCTCAAGGTGCTGCACAAGTTTGTGTCGGTGGAGGCCGCCCTCCGCGAGACCCTCGACCACGACCTCGGCCGGCACAAGGACGGCGGAAAGTCGAAGAAAGGCATGTGGGGGATGTTTTCCCGCAAGATGAAGACCACCACGCCGGCCGACTACGCCCTTTTGTTGACCTGGGCGGTGAACGCGCTGGAGCAGGGACAGCTGATTGAGCGGTGGTCGGTGTACTTCACCCAGGCCTCCCACCTTGACGGGAGCATGGTGCCCGCCAAGGAGGTGGGGGAGGTGCTGTCGGTGCTGACGGGGATTAGTAAGCAGTTTTACGGCGGGATGTGTATCTTTCTACTGCAGGATTTGACCTTGCTGGTGGAGCGGTACAATGAGAAGAGCTGTAAAAGTGCGCTCAAGATATTACCGGTAGACCCTAAATTAGAGGGACTGGAGTAGAGGATGGATACGGTTATCAAAAAAAAAAAAAAAGTGCCGAATATTGGTTTATTTTGCTATCGCTAATATATTGCTGTGACTGTTACATTGCGATTTTTCTTTTTTTGTTCTTTGTGCTTCTTCATTTCTCACCACCACTTTTGAATACATTTTTCTCCCTCTCTTTCTTCTATTTTTTAGTACGGCCTACTTAATTATTATACATCTTTCTCACCCCTCAAAACAGGGGTAAGGGAAAGAGAGATGCAGAGTATATGGCTCACACGCGACTCTGCCTTTCACTTCACTGTCTGGCAGCAGCACTACCAGGCGTACCTCAAGGACCGGCCGGAGGAGGAAGGGGAAGGGGAGGCGGTGGAACCCGCCTTACAGGCCGCCATTGAGAGAGTGGCGATCCCTTTTGTGCACAATTTGCTCCCCCACCGACGGTTAGAGCACTGCTGCAGTGCGGGGTACTGTGTGCCCCTGAGCGCGTCCTCTGCAACCGCGTTGGACCTTCACCGCCTCTTGCACCCGGGCCGGCTGTCGGTGGTGGTGCACCGCATCCGGGATGACGACGGGGCGTGTCTCGCGCACTCTGCTGGCATGCTGTTCCATTCCTCCTCGCAGCATCGGTTAGAGGATTTGGTGGTGTCGGGGTACAAGAGCGGGGCGATGCAGCCGTCCGCCTTCCGTGGGGCTCGCTGCCTTCTTCACCACCTCTCCCCCTTGCGGTGCACGTGGTCCCTCTCGCCGGCACAGCGGACAGAGGCGGTGGGGGTGCTGACCGCCCTCGCGGAGCACTACGCACTCCCTTCCTCTACGGAGGCGAGGGCGCTGACACTGCGTAATTTCATCCCAGAGGACCGCACCTGTATGACTCGCTTTATTCACACCCTCGCCGCCGTGGACCCCCTCGCTTTCCTCGCCCTGTACGCCTGCGAGGTCACTCTCCAGTCGAGCTGGACCTTTTTCCAGCGCTACCTCACGCACTCTCACCGACTGACGGAGCTGGTGCTTTATGAAATGGACCAGCTGCCGTTTGAATCGTTAGGGAGGTGGGTGGCGGCGGCACCGCACCTGCACCGTGTCTCTCTCGGCCCTTTCCCCTCGTATAACTTGCTTCCACCGCCGTCAGACCGTATGGGGGGGAGGGGGTGTGGTAAGATCGTGAGCGGCGGGGAGGCGGTGGCGGCGGCAGGTGGCGGAGTGCCCCACTCCCCGATGGAACAGCACCTGCGTCAATTTCTCCGCAGCCTTACAGGGGAGGGTTTCGCCCCACGCGACTTTTGCCTTGCTATTCTCTGTGAGGGCCCTTGCAGCGGCGGCGCCACCGTCCACCACGGCAACACCATTCCCCACACGCGGTGGCAGTCCACCCCCTCCAACGTGGACCTCCAGCGAGAGGAGGGCAGACGGGAGGAGGGGGAGGAGGACATCTCCCTCCCCGCCAGCCACACTCAGCAGCAGTTTCACCAGTGGTACTACGCCGCCGACCGAGAGAGGGTGGCGGGGGACAAGAATTCCACCGTCGCGAGCGTCAATGCGAGACGGGTGAGGGGGACCCTGCTCCTGTCCTGGCTGCTGGAGGGAAGCGGGGAGGGGTTCCGCGAGTCCCTCGTCGGTCTACACCTACGGGGGGTCTCCTTCGAGCCGGTGGGCCTGCCGGGCACTGATGTGGAACTGGACTTTACCGCGCTGCTGATGGGATTTCCACGTCTGGGCCGACTTCGGTTTCCGTTCTGTGTGTGGGGCAGCGGATCGGTGCAGCGGCTGGGCCGACTGTTCCCCTCAGGCAACCGTACGACCAAATCTGCCGACCCTCGCATGCTTCAGTGCCTCGACCTCTCCGGCCTCTCCCCCTTCCCATCCAGTCTTTTAAAGAAGATTCTCTCCTACCCGTGGGACACGGAGAGTGAAGCGGAAAGTGGGAACGCCTTTGTCGTCAGCTACACCAAGATGACCGACTTGCTGCTCCCCAAGGCAATGAACACCCCTCTGCACCCTTTCCTTTCCCTCCTCACCGAGCTCAATTTGTCTCACACATTACTGTCGGAGGACAACGTGTCTTTTTTGGCCACTCAGCTGGAGAAGATGAGCACCACGATGGAGGGCGGCGGTCGTCTGCGCCACCTGTTCTTGGGAGGCAATCTGCTCGGCGGTGAAATCTACCGCGCCGATAGTGCTACCCTTTCGGCCGCCACCACTCTCAGCTCTGCCACCACCAAAAAAGGAAAGAGTGGCGGCGGCGCGGCGGCGGAGGGTAATTTCCCCTTTCTCTGCCGCGCCCTCCGTGCTGCCCACTTGCCATTCTTGGAGACCCTCGACCTCAGCGGCAATCGCCTCCCCCTGCGGGCCCTGCTGGTGCTGGTGGAGCAGGTCTCCAGCACACTCCGGGTACTGCAACTGAGTCACACGTCCATTGCAAACGACAAGACGGAGAGGGTGGCTGTGATGACGGCGGTGATGCGTCGGCAGCAAAAGTGCCCCTTTCTGCCACCCCGTCAGGGACAGAGGGGCACCGCCGGGGCGGCCTTTACGCACCTGGACGTTTATCTCCTCTCCCCCCGCAGCGACTTGTACGAATCCAGCGCCCCGAATCGTCAAACCACCGATATTCATCAAAACGGCGCTAAGGATATATCCGTCGCCAAAGTGGATGGCGAGTGGCCGGCCAACCTGGAGTGTATGCAGTGGCTGAGCCGGCAGACCGCGGTGCAGCTGCTGAAGTGAGAGGAGGAAAGAAAAGGAGATAGGGAGAAATCACCCTTTTCCTTTTCATTTCTTCTGACAAGGAAATAATGAGAGTTCATCAATGAAAATTATGCTGAAAACAACAATGGAAATAGTAATGTGACTCCACTACTTTTACTTTCTTTCTCCTGTTTTCTCCTTCATTTAAGACTTTCACCACAATACTAGTAGGAATGGAACTCCAGCAGCGTCTTCTGGGTCTCCCCACCTCCCACACCTACCACTGCGCCCTCTCCTCCATCCCCCTCGATTTCCCCCTTCCCGCTCTCGCCGAGCACATCCAGCCCAGAGACGACAGCGAGCGAGTGCAGCGGCTCCTCGGCCTGGGCTACCGCCTCACCCCCTACCAGCTGCAAGTCTACAAGGAGGACCTACCCTATAAGTTTGGCTACGTGGCCTACCTGGTCTACCCGGTGGAGGAGCGCCAGAGCGCGGAGGGAGAGGCGGCGACGGTGCACACGCTGGTGCTGGAGTGGATCGAGGCGGAGCTACAGCCGCAGCTACTGCTGGCCCAGGCTAAGGGATGGCTGGCGCAGTCCAACCACCTCACCCGCTCCGAGCCTTTCTTGGCGTACCTACACTCCCACTGCCCCTGCATCGCACAGGCCAGAGACAGCAAGAAAATGGAGACGTTTCTTCTCCTTAAATTAGCACTTTCCCCTTCTCCTTCCGTCGAGCTCAGTGCGACGGCGCTGGGAGATCACCCCGCGGGGACGTTAAAGGTGTCTCTGCTGGCGGGGAAAGAGTTGGTGTGGCTAAAGAGGGAGACACCGGTGGAACTGGGATTTCCTCCCCTTCTCATCACCAATGAAGACCCCAACACATGTACCTGCGATAGTGCACTGTTAGTTAAATATTACGAAGACCACTTCAATGGTGTTTTCAAGGTGTCAGCTGAATAAGCCGAATAATGAGAGGACGGTACCTTTTTCGATAACGATTAAACTGAAAAAATAAAACACAACAACAACAACAACAACAACAAAAAACTACAGGTACTGTCATACTAAAGTGAGCTAAATTGTTTTCTTTTATGGATCTTCTTTTCCACGGTTGATCTACCTCCCCCCCCCCCCTTAGTTTCAAAGTAATGGTCTTTTTTCTAGACAAGCAAAAGGTTGCCGTTTCCCTCTTCCTGTCCACCAACCCCGATGACCCCCAAGAGGTGCAGTCGATTGTGGTACAGCCTGGGATGGTGGTGTACGGCCGTCTGGATGTGGAGGTGAAGGCGAAGGTAGCGGTGACGAATATCCGCATCGATTTGAAAGGCGAACAGAAGTCTCAAGTTACTGTTGGCTCCGGCAATAATCGGTATACTTACTATGATAGCCACCTGCACTATTTCCACCGGATCATTTGTTTCGGCTTCGACAACGAGGACGGCAACCACAAGGGTAAGGTGGAACTGGATGCTGGTAAGCAAAGCTACCCGTTCACTTTTGTGCTTCCGGATGACCTTCCTCCGAGCACTTGGAAGACAAACGTCGACAGCGAAACCCATCTGTTGTACACCGCCACAGCGGTGGTGGACATCCCCAACGGTTTTGACCGGTCCCTCGAGGTGGTGCTAACGGTGCCGCCTGTGGTGTCCCTGGAACAGCTCGCGGAGGGGTACCAGAACACAGCCAGCAGAGACAACTACCAGCGCTTCCCCATCGCCTCCTGCTTCTGCTGTGGCTGCTTCTGCTGCCGGAGCGATGAGGAGTTCGTGGACGTGAACGTTGCCACCTTTCCTGGTGTACTGCTGGCGGGGGCGGATCCTGCCACTCTGAGCACTCTGTCCGATATCGTTGGCAGCTCTCCCATCCCCGCTGACCTGGCGCCGCTGTTCCCTCATGGCCTCCCTCCCAACTGTGTGGGTGTGGTGGTCTCCATGGTGAACCACACCCACAGCAAGGAGCTGAGCGGCATCGAGGCGCAGGTGGTGCAGATGACTGTATGTGCCGTAAAAGGCTACACAGATGTCGACTCAACGGTGTTGGCTTCTGCGGATTCAAACCGTGGTTATATCGGCCCTGGAGAGAGCGGTGAGTTCGCGGTGGTGCTAGACCTTTCGAAGGCGATCGAGAAAGGCAAATTGAGGGCTGCTGTCATTTCACCCCACGCTGCTATCCAGCACGTGATAAGTGTCAAAGTCGATGGCACCACCATCGCCGACATCCCCTACCCCGCACTTCTGTGGGCGTCGTGCGTGGACCGGAGGAATCTGTGCCCCCGTCTTCCCGCCCACCACGACGGCACCGCTTTCGTTCCTACCAACACCTATCTCGCGAGCGGGGAGGGCGGCGCTATTCCTCCCCGTGAGAATATGGAGCCGTTCAGTTCTGGTGACAATACGACTCCATCAAAAAAAGTGTACGAGGCATAGAGCCTGTACTTTGCCTCCACAGACTTCCCAATGGAGAAAAGGTAAAAAGTAACGTTTTTTTTTTTTCCTACGACCAATACACACTATACCCCCTCTCCCCTGCACATCGTGTTTTTTATCGTGTCCATAATAATGTTTTTTCAATAAATGCTTTTCTGTGCTGTAAGCGGCACTCTCAAGAATCAATCAAGCAGTTCTTCCCCGGATGCAAAACAAGTGTTACTGTTATGTGAAGTACTATCTGCTGTAGATGATTCCCAATTTTCTTTCCCCTATTTTATTCTTCTAAGTTTCCTAGGAATGGTCTTTATTCTAGACAAGCAAAAAGCTGCCGTTTCCCTCTTCCTGTCCACCAACCCCGATGATCTGCAAGAAGTGCAGTCGATGGTGGTACAGCCTGGGATGGTGGTGTACGGCCGTCTGGATGTGGAGGTGAAGGCGAAGGTGGCGGTGACGAATATCCGCATCGATTTGAAAGGAGAACAGAAATCTCAAGTTACGGTAAGGGCTGGAAACACAACGTACACGGTTTGGGATAGCCACCTGCACTATTCACATCGAATCATCTGTTTTGGCTTCGACAACGAGGACGGCAACCACAAGGGTAAGGTGGAACTGGATGCTGGTAAGCAAAGCTACCCGTTCACCTTTGTGCTTCCTGATGGCCTTCCTCCGAGCACTAGAAAGACGAACATTAACAGCAAAACGGTGTTATCGTACACAGTTACAGCGATAGTGGACATCCCCAATGGCTTTGACCGGTCCCTCGAGGTGGTGCTAACAGTGCCGCCTGTGGTGTCCCTGGAACAGTTCGCGGAGGGATACCGGAACACAGCCAGCAGAGACAACTACAGCCGCTTCCCCATCGCCTCCTGTCGCTGCTGTGGCTGCTTTTGCTGCCGGAGCGATGAGGAGTTCGTAGACGTGAACGTTGCCACCTTCCCTGGTGTGCTGCTGGCGGGGGCGGATCCCGCCACTGTGAGCACTCTGTCCGATATCGTCGGTAGCTCTCCCATCCCCGCTGACCTGACGCCGCTGTTCCCTGAGGGCCTCCCTCCCAACTGTGTGGGTGTGGTGGTCTCCATGGTGAACCACACCCGCAACAAGGAGCTGAGCGGCATCGAGGCGGAGGTGGTGCAGTCGACGACGTGTGTTGTAAAGCACCACAAAGACTGTGCCTCGACGGTGTTGGCTTCCGCGAAGTCGGAGGGTCAGTACATCGGTCCTGGAGAGAGCGGCGTGTTCGCGGTGGTGCTGGACCTCTCGACGGCGATCGAGAAAGACAAATTGAAAGCTGCTGTAGATTCTCCTCACGCCGTCCTGCAACACGTGATTAAAATCAAATCCAAAGGTGCCACCATCGCCGACATTCCCTCCCCTGCACTTCTGTGGGCTTCGTGTGTGGACCGGAGAAATCTATATCCCCGTCTGCCTGCCCGCCACCACGAGACCAACGTCGTTCCCACCAACACCTATCTCGCGAGCGGGGAGGGCGGTACCAACCCTCTTCGTGAATGTGTAGAGACAGCTCACATACATGCTAGTGACCAACCAGACCCATCAAAAAAAGTCTACGAGACATAGCAAAACTTAAAAAAACAGTTCTGCATTATTGACAGAAGTTTTTTTTTTTTTTTCTTTTTGCTTATTTGCAGTTTTTAGGCATTTTCCCCTCTATTGCTATTTGTCACTGTGTTTTTACTATACTTTCAATAACACCGTAAAAAGAAATCAAACAGGTTTTCCTTGGTATGAATGAAGTATCGTACTGACGCTGAACCCCGTGTATTGAAGATCATTGTAGATGCTAGATTTTTCTTTCCCCTATTTAACTCTTGTAAGTTTCCTAGGAATGGTCTTTTTTCTAGACAAGCAAAAGGTTGCCGTTTCCCTCTTCCTGTCCACCAACCCCGACGACCTGCAAGAGGTGCAGTCGATGGTGGTACAGCCTGGGATGGTGGTGTACGGCCGTCTGGATGTGGAGGTGAAGGCGAAGGTAGCGGTGACGAATATCCGCATCGATTTGAAAGGAGAACAGAAATCTCAAGTATCTGTTGGCTCTGGTAAAGATCGACATACTTACTATGATAGCCACCTGCACTATTTCCACCGGATAATCTGCTTCGGCTTCGACAATGCGGACGGCAACCACAAGGGTAAGGTGGAACTGGATGCTGGTAAGCAGAGCTACCCGTTCACCTTTGTGCTTCCGGATGGCCTTCCTCCGAGCACTTGGAAAACGAATGGCGACAGCAGAACTAATCTGCTGTACACCGCCACAGCGATAGTGGACATCCCCAATGGCTTTGACCGCTCCCTCAAGGTGGTACTGACAGTGCCGCCTGTGGTGTCCCTGGAACAGTTCGCGGAGGGATACCAGAACACGGCGAGCAGAGACCACTACAGCCGCTTCCCCATCGCCTCCTGCTTCTGCTGTGGCTGCTTTTGCTGCCGGAGTGGTGAGGAGTTCGTGGACGTGAACGTTGCCACCTTTCCTGGTGTACTGCTAACGGGGGCGGACCCTGCCACTCGGAGCACTCTGTCTGATATCGTCGGCAGCTCTCCCATTCCCCCCGACTTGGCGCCGCTGTTCCCACGAGGCCTCCCTCCCAACTGTGTGGGTGTGGTGGTCTCCATGGTGAACCATACCCACAGCAAGGAGCTGAGCGGCATCGAGGCGGAGGTGGTGCAGTCGACGACGTGTGTTGTGAAAGGCCACAAAAATTATGCCTCGACGACGTTGGCTTCCGCGCAATCGAATGGTCAGTACATCGGCCCTGGAGAGAGCGGCGTGTTTTCGGTGGTGCTGGACCTCTCGACGGCGATCGAGAAAGGCAAATTGAGGGCCGCTGTCATTTCACCCCACGCCGTCCTCCAACACGTGATTAAAATCAAGTCCAAAGGCGCCACCATCGCCGACATTCCCTACCCTGCACTTCTGTGGGCGTCGTGCGTGGACCGGCGGAATCTATACCCCCGTCTGCCCGCCCACCACGACGGCACCACTGTTGTCCCCACCAACACCTATCTCGCGAGCGGGGAGGGCGGTTCTTACCCTCTGAATTTACGCGAGGGTCAAAGTTTGTGTACACCCAGTGACGAACCGGCCCCGTCGAAGAAAGTGTACGAGGCATAGTGCTTCTTTTTTTGTTTTATTTATTTTTGTTTTGTTTTCCTGATAAGAACAGTGAAAAGCACTTTTTTTTTTTTTCGTTTGCGTCCTCTATACACTATACCCTCTCCCCCTGCACATCGTCTTTTTGCACTAAATTGCTTCACTGTACCCTCAAGTAAACTACTAAAAAACAATCAAGCAGCTATTTTCTGAGTGTGAATGTACAGTTACTGACACATGAAGCGCAATATGCTGTAGATGATTTTTACCTTTTCTTTCTCTATATTTCCTCTTCTAAGTTTCCTAGGAATGGTCTTTATTGCAGACAAGCAAAAGGTTGCCGTTTCCCTCTTTCTGTCCACCAACCCGGATAACTTGCGAGAGGTGAAATCGATAACGGTACAGCCTGGGATGGTGGTGTACGGCCGTCTGGATGTGGAGGTGAAGGCGAAGGTGGCGGTGACGAATATCCGCATCGATTTGAAAGGAGAACAGAAGTCTCAAGTTACTGTTGACAGCTACCCTTATTCATATACTCTTCGTGATAGCCACTTACACTATTCCCATCGTATCATCTGCTTCGGCTTCGACAATGCGGACGGCAACCACAAGGGTAAGGTGGAACTGGATGCCGGTAAGCAAAGCTACCCGTTCACTTTTGTGCTTCCCGGTGGTGTTCCCCCGAGTACCCGGTATGTGTGCATTTCGAGCGAGACCATATCACAGTACTCGATTACGGCGGTGGCAGACATCCCCAATGGGCTTGACCGGTCCCTCGAGGTGGTGCTCTCGGTGCCGCCTGTGGTGCCTCTGAAGCAGTTTGCGAAGGGATACCAGAAGAAGGTCAGCAAGGACGATGTTAGACGACTTCCCATCGCCTCCTGTGGCTGCTGTGGCCATTTCTGCTGCCGGAGCGATAACGATTGGGTGGACGTGAACGTTACTACTTTCCCTGGTGTGCTGCTAACGGGGCCGAATACCCCCGCTCGCAGTGCTTTGTCCGATATCGTCGGTAGCTCTCCCATCGCCGCTGACCTGGCGCCGCTGTTCCCTGAGGGCCTCCCTCCCAACTGTGTGGGTGTGGTAGTCTCCATGGTGAACCACACCCGCAGCAAGGAGCTCAGCGGCATCGAGGCGGAGCTGGTGCAGTCGTCCAAAATTGATGTGAAGATGAATTCAGATAACTCTTCGACGACATTGACTTCCGCGGAATCGAAGGGTCAGTACGTCGGTCCTGGAGAGAGCGGCAAATTCACGGTGGTGCTGGATCTCTCCAAAGCGATCGAGAAAGACAAATTGATGGCCGCTATCGACTCCCCCCACGCCACCGTCGAGCATGTAATAAAAATCAAGACGAAAGGCGTCACCATCGCCGACATCCCCTCCCCCAAGTTTCTGTGGGCGTCGTGTGTGGATATGAGTGATGTGTGCCCCCGTCTGCCCGCTCGCTACCAGGGCACCATCAAAGTTCCTACCAATACCTATCTCGCGAGCGGGGAGGGCGGCGCCGTTCTCGCTCATGAGACTGTAGTACCCCCTAAATCTACCGAGACAGGTCTGAATCCATTGAGCAAGGCCAACGCATACAGTTACGTGTGGTAACCATTTTTACAGTTATGCACAATGATGTTTTTTTTTTTTTTTTTTTTTTTTTTTTTTGTAAGATTCTCATGTTACTAGTTGTTTCCCTCTTCTTTTGCTGTTGTTTATGATTTTTGTACAACTCTTCCAATCACACTTGAAATACGTATATTAGTATTTCCTTAGTCCTTTCCTTGGTGTGAATGAAGTGTCGTACTGACGTGGATCTTCATGTGGTGTAGACGATTTTTTACTTCTTCTTTCTCCCATTTTCCTCTTCTAAGTTTCCTAGGAATGGTCTTTATTCTAGACAAGCAAAAGGTTGCCGTTTCCCTCTTCCTGTCCACCAACCCCGACGACCTGCAAGAAGTGCAGTCGATGGTGGTACAGCCTGGGATGGTGGTGTACGGCCGTCTGGATGTGGAGGTGAAGGCGAAGGTGGCGGTGACAAACATCCGCGTCGATTTAAAAGGAGAACAGAAATCTGAAATTACTTCCGGCTCCGGCACTTATCGTCATACTTACCGTCGTAGTCATTTGCACTATTCCCATCGTATCATCTGTTTCGGCTTCGACAATGCGGACGGCAACCACAAGGGTAAGGTGGAGCTGGATGTCGGTAGGCAAAGCTACCCGTTCGCCTTTGTGCTTCCCGGTGGTGTTCCTCCGAGTACCCGGTACTCGAAGTATAGATGTGAGACCAAGTTGCAATACACAGTTACAGCGGTGGCAGACATCCCCAATGGGCTTGACCGGTCCCTTGAGGTGATGCTGATGGTACCCCCTGTGGTGTCCCTGGAACAGTTCACGGAGGGATACCAGAACACGGCGAGCAGAGACAACTACAGCCGCCTCGCCGTTGCCTCCTGTGGCTGCTGTGGCTGTTTCTGCTGCCGGAGCGATGAGGAGTTCGTGGACGTGAACGTTGCCACCTTCCCTGGTGTGCTGCTGGCGGGGGCGGATCCTGCCACTCTGAGCACTCTGTCCGATATCGTCGGTAGCTCTCCCATCCCCGCTGACCTGGCGCCGCTGTTCCCTCAGGGCCTCCCTCCCAACTGTATGGCCGTGGTGGTCTCCATGGTGAACCACACCCACGACAAGGAGCTGAGCGGCATCGAGGTGGAGGTGGAGCAGTCGGTGAAAGTTGCTGTGGATATCCACTCAGACAGTTCCTCGACGACGTTGGTTTCCGCGTTGTCGCAGGGCCAGTACATCGGTCCAGGGGAGAGCGGCGTGTTTTCGGTGGTGCTGGACTTCTCAAGGGCGATCGAGAAAGGCAAATTATTGGCCGCCCTTGATTCCCCCCACGCTGCTATTCGGCACGTGATGAAAATCAAGTCCAGAGGTACCACCGTTGCCGACATCGAGCCCCCCAAGTTTGCGTGGGCGTCGTGCGTGGATATGAGTAATGTGTGCCCCCGTCTGCCTGGCCGCCACCAGGGCACCACCAAAGTTCCCACCAATACCTATCTCGCGAGCGGGGCGGTCGCCGTTCCCGCCCGTGAGACAGTGGCACTTCCTCCATGTTCCTCAGTGACGGATCTGAATCCCTTGAGTAATGCCAACGCATACAGTTACGTGTGGTAACCACTTTTGCAGTTTTATAGTGATTGTTTTTTTTTTTTTGTTTTGTTGTTGTTGCTGTTTTAAGGTTATAGTTGTCCCCCCTCCTCTATTGCTGTTGATCATGCTTTTTACTGTATTTTCTACCACACTTATATATATATATATATATATATATATACGTACTAGTATTCAAGCTGTTGCTTTCTTTGGTATGAATGTAAGTGTCATCATGACGTGGAGCTTCATGTAGTATAGATGATTAATTGCTGGTTTTTTCTCCCATTTCCCTCTTTTAGGTTCCTTAGAAATGGTCTTTTTTCTAGACAAGCAAAAGGTTGCCGTTTCCCTCTTCCTGTCCACCAACCCCGACGATCTGCAAGAGGTGGAATCGATGGTGGTACAGCCTGGGATGGTGGTGTATGGCCGTCTGGATGTGGAGGTGAAGGCGAAGGTAGCGGTGACGAATATCCGCATCGATTTGAAGGGCATTCAAAGCTCTCAAGTGAGCACCGGATTTTACATTAACAGACAGACTTTCTATGATAACCACTTTCACTATTTCCATCGAATCATCTGCTTCGGCTTCGACAACGCGGACGGCAACCACAAGGGTAAGGTGGAACTGGATGCCGGTAAGCAAAGCTACCCGTTCACTTTTGTGCTTCCGGATGACCTTCCTCCGAGCACTTGGAAGACAAACGTCGACAGCGAAACCCATCTGTTGTACACCGCCACAGCGGTGGTGGACATCCCCAATGGCTTTGACCGGTCCCTCGAGGTGGTATTGACGGTGCCCCCTGTGGTGTCCCTGGAACAGTTCGCGGAGGGATACCAGAGCACAGCCAGCAGAGACCACTACAGCCGCTTCCCCATCGCCTCCTGCTTCTGCTGTGGCTGCTTCTGCTGCCGGAGCGATGAGGAGTTCGTGGACGTGAACGTTGCCACCTTTCCTGGTGTACTGCTAACGGGGTCGGACCCTTCGACGTGGTGTGGTCTGTCCGATATCGTCGGCAGCTCTCCCATCCCCGCTGACTTGGCGCCGCTGTTCCCTGAGGGCCTCCCTCCCAACTGTGTGGGTGTGGTGGTCTCCATGGTGAACCACACCAGCAGCAAGGAGCTGAGCGGCATCGAGGCGGAGGTGGTACAGTCGACGACGTGTGTCGTGAAAGGCCACAAAAATTATGTCTCGACGGTGTTGGCTTCCGCGGGGACGGAGGGTCAGTATATCGGCCCTGGAGAGAGCGGTGAGTTCGCGGTGGTGCTAGACCTCTCGACGGCGATCGAGGAAGGCAAATTGAGGGCCGCTGTCATTTCACCCCACGCTGTCGTTCGTCACGGGATACGTATCAAGACGAAAGGCGCCACCATCGCCGACATCCCCCACCATAGACTTCTGTGGGCGTCGTGCGTGGACCGGCGGAACTTGTGTCCCCGTCTGCCCGTGCGCCATGATAGCACCGCTTTCGTTCCTACCAATGCCATTCTCGCGAGCGGGGAGGGCGGCGCCAATCGGCTTGTTAGCCTACGCAATAATATGGAGCCTTACGATTCTGTTCATTGAGTGCTGCATGTCGCCTGTTAATGCCTACGAGATATCCCAGTGTTACTTATGTTGACGTATAATTTTTGTCTATAAAGACATTTTTTTTTTTTCTGTTTTGTGTTGCATTCTGGCAACCATTTCCACTGCACATTACGGATTCTTAAAGGAATCCTTCTTTTATATATTAGGAGAAAAAGGTAGAGCACACAACTGGGAACTGTTGTCGTGACAGTAAGTTTGTTTTTTCTATTCTCCACTCCGTTAGCTTCTTTTTTTCCCCCTTTATTTTTTTAATATGTGAATAGACAGCGACTCTTTTTTTACATGGAAAAGTATAAACTTGAAATTTCCCTCTTCCTGTCCACCAACCCCGATGATCTGCAAGAGGTGCAGTCGATGGTGGTACAGCCTGGGATGGTGGTGTACGGCCGTCTGGATGTGGAGGTGAAGGCGAAGGTAGCGGTGACAAATATCCGCATCGATTTGAAGGGCGAACAGAAATCCGATTGTAGTTCTTCCCTCGAGACGGAGGCTGCAGTGCACTTACACTATTCCCATCGTACCATCTGTTTCGGCTTCGACAACGAGGACGGCAAAAACAAGGGTAAGGTGGAACTGGATGCCGGTAAGCAAAGCTATCCGTTTACTTTTGTGCTTCCTGGTGGTGTTCCACCGAGCCTCAAGATGGAGAGTGAACTTTGCAAAACGAAAGTGTACTATACATTGTCTGCGGTGGTGGACGTCCCGAATGGGCTTCGAGGTGGTGCTCTCGGTGCCGCCTGTGGTGCCCCTGGAACAATTCACGGAGCGATACCAGAAGAAGGTCAACAAGGACGATGTTAGACGACTTCCCATCGCCTCCTGTGGCTGCTGTGGTCATTTCTGCTGCCGGAGCGATAACGATTGGGTGGACGTGAACGTTGCCACTTTCCCTGGTGTGCTGCTAACGGGGCCGAATACCCCCACTCGCAGTGCTTTGTCCGATATGGTGGGTAGCTCTCCCATCCCAGCTGACCTGGCGCCGCTGTTCCCACGGGGCGTCCCTCCCAACCGTGTGGGTGTGGTGGTCTCCATGGTGAACCACACCCGCAGCAAGGAGCTGAGCGACATCGAGGCGGAGCTGGTGCAGCTGCTGAAGTGCAGAACTGGCGGTGGTACAAATAACTCTTCGACGACGTTGGCTTCTGCGGAGACGAACCGTGGATACATCGGCCCTGGAGAGAGCGGTGAGTTCGCCGTTGTGCTGGACCTCTCCAAGGCGATTAAGGAAGGCAAATTGTTGGCCGCCATTAACTCCCCCCACGCCGTCCTCCAACATGTGATAAAAATCAAGACGAAAGGCGCCACGGTCGCCGACATCCCCTCCCCCAAGTTTCTGTGGGCGTCGTGTGTGGATATGAATAATGTGTGCCCCCGTTTGCCCGCTCGCCACTACGACACCTTCGTGATCCCCACGAACACCTATCTCGAGAGCGGGAAGGGTGGTACCAACCCTCTTCGCGTGCGTTCCAATGACCCACTGACCCCGCCAAAAAAAGTGTACGAGTCGTAGAGATCGTATTCTGCTTCCACTGAGTTACTAATGTGCATAAATGAAAAGTGCTTTTTTTTTTCTTTCACGACCTACAAACACAATTTCCCCACTCCCCTGCACATCGTGTTTATCGCGTACCTTTAATTGCGTTTCCCCAATAATCTCTGCTTTGTATTCTCAGTGGCACCAAGAACTTGTAATCAAACTGTTCTTTCCTTGGCATGAATGTAGTGTTACTGTGACGTAAAACTTCCGTGCCCCTTATTTCACTCTTCTAAGTTTCATAGGAATGACCCTTATGCTAAACAAGAACAAAGTTGCCGTTTCCCTCTTCCTGTCCACCAACCCCGATGATCTGCAAGAGGTGCAGTCGATGGTGGTACAGCCTGGGATGGTGGTGTACGGCCGTCTGGATGTGGAGGTGAAGGCGAAGGTGGCGGTGACAAATATCCGTATCGAGTTGAAGGGAGAACAGAAATCCGATTGTGCTTCTTCTCTTGCATTGGACGACGTTATTCACTTGCACTATTCCCATCGAATCATCTGCTTCGGCTTCGACAACGAGGACGGCAAAAACAAGGGTAAGGTGGAACTGGATGTCGGTAGGCAAAGCTACCCGTTCACCTTTGTGCTTCCTGCTTCTACTTGTCCGAGTGCAAAGATGGAGAGTGAACTTTGCGAAACGAAGGTGTACTATAAATTGACCGCTAAAGTGGACAGACCTACCGAACCAAACCGGTCCCTTGAGGTGGTACTGACGGTGCCGCCTGTGGTTCCCCTGGAACAGTTTGCGGAGGGGTACCAGAACACGGCGAGCAGAGACAACTACCAGCACTTCCCCGTCGCCTCCTTCCCCTGCTGTTATGGCCGTGTCTTCTGCTGCCGGAGCGATGAGGACTTCGTGGACGTGAGCGTTGCCACCTTCCCTGGTGTGGTACTGGCGGGGGCGGACCCTGCCACTCTCAGCACTCTGTCCGATATCGTGGGCAGCTCTCCCATCCCCGCTGACCTGGCGCCGCTGTTCCCTGAGGGCCTCCCTCCCAACTGCGTAGGTGTGGTGGTCTCCATGGTGAACCACACCAGCAGCAAGGAGCTGAGCGGCATCGAGGTGGAGGTGGTGCAGCTGCTGGAATGCAGAACTGGCGGTGGTACGAATACCTCTTCGACGACGTTGGCTTCCGCGTTGTCGCAGGGTCAGTACATCGGTCCTGGAGAGAGCGGCGTGTTCGCGGTGGTGCTGGACCTCTCCAAAGCGATTAAAAAAGGCAAATTGATGGCCGCCATTAACTCACCCCACGCCACCATACAGCATGTGATAAAAATCAAGACGAAAGGCGCCACGGTCGCCGACATTCCCTCCCCAAATTTTCTGTGGGCGTCCCGCGTGGATATGAGTAATGTGTGCCCCCGTCTGCCCGCTCGCCACTACGACACCTCCTTGGTCCCCACGAACACCTATCTCGCGAGCGGGGAGGGCGGTTCTTACCCTCTGAATTTACGCGAGTCATCGAAAGACGTCGCCCCTCTTTCCACCAATAACGAACCGATACCTTCAAAATCGGTTAACGAAATGCCATGATTCAAGTGAAATGTGACCTTTTTTGCTTTTGTACTTGCCCTAGGTTTGTTGCGTTATTTTTTTTACAGTTGGTTTATCCGCGTTTGCAGCGTTCTAATTTCGTCCCTCTTATTACTTTCTTTGCAAATGTATGCTTCACCTTCTGTAGTCAATATGTATGTGTGTATGTGCCTCCGTTGTTATGGTTAAGTAGAACACCTTTATTCTTCTCCTTACCCTCTAGTTTGTCCAGAAAATAATAATAACAATAGTAACAGTAATAGTAATGACAGCACTAGTACGGAGTCCCTCGGAGGAGGAGAGGCTAAGACAGGTGTTGACCTCTATGAATGAAACGTTTACTACGTTGGATCGTCTTCTTCTGAGGACGGATGGACGGCGTCATGTGTTTCGCCACGCCGTCTTTTACCAGAGAGCGCTTGCTGTCCTCCGGCTGGGTACGGTCGCATCGGGAAAGAAAAAGGATCCCTCCCTCTCCGCCTCCCCTCCCCGTACCTTTCTCTCCTTTCAACACTTTCAGCATCACACCCGGCCGGACCCCCCTAACCACTACGCCTCCCTCCTCTACCGCCTCCACCGTTACCTCTCTCAGCACGCGGTGCCGGCGAGCACCACGGAGCTGGCGGCCTCTCGCGTCGACACCGTCTCCCTGCAGCTTATTCTGCTCTCCCTCTATAGCCGTCTGCTCGTGGCCGCCGCGGAGGTGCTGCTGTGGCTGGTGGGCCGCTACCCCTCGCTACCCTTTACACAGGATTCCCTCCGCTCTCAGTGGGGGGAGGCGTACTTGGAGGCGGTGGAGGGGGCCAGCGCGACTGGGGACCGCTCCTCCACTACTGTGGGGGAACGTCGGGTGGATAAAGAGGGTTCGAAGAAGAGGAGTCGTAGCGCAGCCTTTTCCTATGAGGCGCTGCTACAGGCCGGCGAACGGCTAGAACGGCGCAACACCAGTAGCAAAGGCCGACGTCGCCAACCCAGGAGGAAACATAAGAGGAAATAACCTTAACAATGATATAATACTAATAAAAGGTTTATGGAACCGACGAATGTGCCATGAAAATTTCAGCTGCTTTCAATTTGTATTACCCCCCCTTTTTTGTTGTTGTTTAAAAATCACTTCTTTTGTGTTTCTCTTTAAAATCTGAACCAGCTTCTGGCCCTTTCGAAAAAATGGTTTTCCCTCTCTTTTTTTTCTTTTCTTTCTCAGGAGTAGAGTAAACCGCATCAATAAATATAAAAATCAGTATTGAATGCTATATATTTTAGATTAGAGATGAAAACGAACACCACGACTACCACTGGGATAGGGGGATGTGGCGCCCGGCTCCGACGGGCCCTGACGCTCTACGCCTTCCTACTCCTACTCTCTACACTAGCGCTCCTCCTCCATCTCACCTCGCAGTACGAGGGCCGCATGAAGGACCCAGAGTTCACCGTGATGAGTGAGGCGGTGCTGAAGCGACGGGCGTCCGCCGTCCTCGGGAGCGACCGTTGGCCCGGGTACTACGTGGAGAACACCACGCATAATTTCTATCACCGCCAGGAAGGGGAGGCGGACCCTTTGAAAGAGGCCCAGACCGGCCAGAGGATCGTCCTCACTTCCCCCTACGAGGCCCCTCGCATCACCCCTGTCGTTCCGCTAAAGACGATGCGCTACCAAAGTAGAATACCGGTAAAGAGGGGAACCGAGCCGTTTTACTACCACCGATTTCACCCTTCTCTAAAGGAAACGGAAAGTGTGGGGTCGGTGTCTAATGTGCCGTCGGCCACCAAGGACTACACGGTGCAGGAGGTGAGCTGCACCTACCCGGATATGCGTCAAGGTCACTTCCCCGTAGAGGAAGAGTGGATAGAGGGGGTAAAGAAAAACAGCGATAATTTCTTCTCTCGTCACACGCACGACTCCTGGGATAACCGCACCCACTATGTTTTTTTCTCCCCGGTAATGCGGGGTCGAGGTCGCAGGGCGCCTACTTTGCTTGTGCGCTGCTGTTACAACACGACTTACTCTTTCAGTACCGGTCCTACTACTACAAGAATAGTTCACACGACGCCAAAGACGACGTCCATCTTCAACCCAATCGTTTGAAGGTTTATTTGGTAGAGTACAACGAGCAGAACAACGTCCACCGGGGTCGACTGCTAGAGCAACAAGCTCTCTACACTATTGACGCCATCCACGCGGTACTGAAGCAGGAGGAAAAGGAGGACTATCTCGACCAATCCGATCGAGAGAAGCGCTTCCCGGTGTGGCTGGTGGGACACTCGATGGGGGGCATCACGGCGACCGTGGTGTCGCGTCTGCTCACATTTCACCGCAACGCTGACCCCACCCCTGGGAGCGTCGCCGAGGGGGTCCGACGGGTGGAGGTGGAGGGCATCCTGAGCCTCAACAGTCCCCACCGTCACCCCCCGCTCTTCTTTGACGCCCCTATGAGGGAAATGTATCAGCAGAATCATCTCATGACAGTGGCGCTGCGGCGGCACCAAACAAAGATGATGCCAAAGATCCTGGCCATTACCTCGGGGGTGTACGATGTGCAGATTGAGCCCGGCAGTGTGAAGGTGAGGGACGATCCGTCCGACTCCAGTGAACCGATGCACTACTACTACAATCTACAAGACCCGAATGTCTGCGGCCTTTCCCTCTCTCACGATGACGTCACAAGGAACTACTGTTCCGCTGCGTTTGGCTCCGAGGTGCTCTTCGCCATGCTGCTCAACGTCTTTGACCCCTCCCTCTACCCACCCAGCAGCGTAACGCAGGACTACAACAATAACTTTCTCGACCGGAATCGCCACCCCGCGAGTGGAGAGATCACTCCCCCGTCCCCCTCGTGGCCGGCGAAAGGAAAGTACTACAACGGCATTGCCGCCGTCGCGTGGTACCACCGACTGGGTCTCCTGTGCTGGGAGGAACGTACCCTCAGCATCCTCGTCGCTGTCGCCCTCATGTACGTCCTGTGCGAGGGACTGCGACCGTTAGCGCTGTTTTTCTTCCCCCAAGGGAGGGAGGCGGGGGGCGCACCAACGGCAAGGCGCCTTTTCTCGCGTCGGTGTTTCATGTGGGCTGGCACGGTGGCCGGGAACACGACGCTGCTATGCGCTGTTCTCTTCTACCTCCCATTTCTCTCTCAGCTGCTCCTCGCTGTCTCCTCTTCCCCCCTCGCCTACCCATGGGAGTGGACCGCCCTCCTTCGCCAGGAAGGGGAGGTGGTGGGGGGCCGGCGGTGGTACCGTCACGACACGCACACCCCTCTCAGTCGATTGGCCTATCTGGTGGCCGCCTCGGTGGGCCCTTTCTGGGGTGGGGTGCTGGTGGGCCGAGGGCTGGTTAAGGCGGTGTACGCGACGACGCACGCCGTGTGCCGCTTACAGGTGTGGTGCTGCCGCCGCGACCCCTCTTCCCATGCAAGGCACTCCCCCCTCTCCACCCTCTTTCATCTACTTCTCCTACTGCTTCTCTTCGCCGCCTTTCGCTACTCCCAAGTGCTGTTCAGTGTGCGGTCTGTGGTGTGGGTGGTGGTGGGGATGCTCTCCTCCCACTCCGTGCTGCAGGTGGAGGAACGGGTGTACCTGAGCGAGTCGGCGTATTGGTCGGCGCTGTGGCACCGCAAGAAGGACGACGACGACGACCGTCACACGAAAACCGACGCACCAACTGACCGGGACCGCCTGCTCCAGCGCCCTCACCGGGTGTCGGTGACCGTGGAGCCCATGCTGGTCACCATGACCGTTGTGTTTATGATTGAAATGCAACAGATTTTTGACTTCAAGAATGCGCTGTGGGTGGAGTGGCCGCAGCTGATTGACCCGCACTACTACCACGATGAGATGGGCATTTTGTGCCTCTTTCTGCTGCAGCGGTGGTTGGCGGAGCGGCCCTTCCCCTTCGCCGGCTCCTCTCTTCGTCTCAGCCGC
Source organism: Angomonas desouzai (assembly GCA_000482185.1). Taxonomy (NCBI): domain Eukaryota; phylum Euglenozoa; class Kinetoplastea; order Trypanosomatida; family Trypanosomatidae; genus Angomonas; species Angomonas desouzai. The sequence continues at coordinate 1,896 of AUXL01000040.1, read as the reverse complement.
TCGCGGTGGTTCCTTGGCGCGGCGGGGGCGGCGTACGCGGTCGCCCTGGCAGGGGTCTGGCACACCCTGGCCAGTCCGCTAGAGTGTTCGAGAGTGCTGGAGAGCGTGCTGGTGGCCTTCCCGGCGTACGGCTGTCTCATCGTGTTGGGTGCGGCCTACACTAGAGGCATGGTGTGAGGAAAGGAAGGAGAGAGATGGAAAGTACAAATCGATTGAAGGTTATTCTTTATATTTTTATAGTCGTTACGTGCGACGGGAGGAATCATTCCCCCTTTTTTTTTTCCCTTATGTGTCCTTCACTGTTTTGCCCCCCTTTTCCCCTTTTCCATTAGAACGAATCACAAGAATAAAACTAACCCCAATGAACCCCTTCGCCGCTCTCGACGAGTGGGCGGTCCAGCACTACGACGGCTATGCCCTCCGGGAGTTCCTCATCACGCACATGGACTACGCCATCTACATCGCCGCCGCGTACCTCTTCATCGTCTTCCTCTCCCCTCCCTACATCGCAAAGTACGTCCTCCCCAAGGCGGACCCCAAAAAGGGCTACCAGAAGCCGATCTGGCTAAGAATCCTATGGACTCTCTGGAATGCCTTTCTCTGTGTGTTTTCCTACTACGGGAGCAGCCGTATTGTCCCTCGCATGGTCACCACCAGCTACGAGAAGGGACTGCACTACACCCTCTGCCACCTCGACCGCGATGACTTTTATAAAGGCACGTTCGGCTTCTCGATTGGGCTTTATGTGCTGAGCAAGGGGCCCGAGTTCACCGACACCTTTTTCATGTTGCTGACGGGGAAGCGGCCGCCCTTTATTCAGTGGTTCCACCATGTCACCACCTTTCTCTACTGCTGGCACGCCTACCCGGTCGGCAGCTCCGCCCTCAACTTCGCCGCCTCCCTCAACTACAGCGTGCACGTCGTCATGTACTTTTACTTCACCCTCTCCGAGGCGGGATTCAAGTCCCTGGTGAAGCCGTTCGCCCCTTTCATTACCTCCATTCAGCTCTTTCAGTTCCTCTTTGGGTCTTTCCTGACGCTGAAGCTGTGGTACCACAAAGTCATGGACCGCGACGCCGCCGACTCCTGCGACGGCACCCCATGGGACGCCGCGCGGGTACAGCTGTTTATCGTCCTGGCGAACCTCTTCATGTTCTCCCAATTCTTCTACAACGCCTACTTTAAAAAGAAGGAGAAGAAACCGAAATCCGCCTAACTACTAATACTAATAATAATTCTATCGAATCAGATGATTACTTATATGTTTGTTATAACGTTAATTCTTTTTTTTTTTTCGCGAATCTATAACATTATTTTCCACGAAATTTCTTTTCCGGCTCGTTTTGTGTTGATCGCCTCCTTTCCCCCATTAATGTTAAGGGTGTTTCCTTCGTTTTGTCAGCCTTCCTTTCTCCCCTCATTCTTCTCCTTTCTAGGCAAGCCGCCTTATGTCGTCGGGGTTAGGGGGGTGGCGGGATACCCCGATGGGTTAGGGCGGATGCCCTATGGGGTTAGGGATAGGGCTTCCTTTCAGCGCCAGGGGATAGGGTTGGCGGTAGGGGCGCTCCCCATATGGCCAAAAGGAGGTCGTTCCTTTGCCCGAGGAGGGGCGGGCCCTCGCGCCCATTTACTGCCGCTTTGTTGTTATCCTTTGAGAGTGAAAAAGTGAAGTTTGGGTGGGAGAGACGGGCGTTTTGGTGTGTTGAGAAAAGAATCAAGAAAGAATTATCAACAGCGACAGAAAGCAAAAATCACAAAAAACACGAAAAGCAAAATCAGTAAAAATGAAAATTTCACCTTGAGATTTTACAACAACGGTGAACCAATAAAAAAAAAAAAAGAAGAAAAAAAAAAGTGATAATACTAACAGAAATATAACGTAGAGAAGAATTTTTT
>AUXL01000039.1:0-26097 GCA_000482185.1 Angomonas desouzai | reverse complement strand
AGACAAAAGGTGTCTCAGAAAGAATAAGAAGAAAAAACAAAACAATTACACATGAAAAAACAAGAACGAAAGAAAATAAGTACAAACATTTTTTCCACACCATCTATTTTGGCAGAATGTTTCAGCACATCTCTCATTTACTCCCCCTCTACCCCTTCTTTAGTAGTAGCATGTTATGCAGAAAAAAAGTTAGTCATATCTGCTATAACGTGAACGAAAAGGGAAAATGCCTTCCGCTGACAGTTTCCGATTTTGAAATACCCCCGGGCCTTTTGGTTTCCCGGCCGCGCTCTTCCGTTGACTACCGACACCTCTTTTCTCTCCAGTCGTGGACACACTGGTGGTGGCTGAGGGCTTCTTGTGCCCCCAAAGAGATTCGCTCACTTTCTGTTTTGGATACACCCTCTCCTTCTCCTTCCCTTCCCAATGAAATAGGATGCTTTTCGTTGAAAAGAGTCTTCTACATTCGGAGGCCCCGGGCGTGCTGTTTGACTTCTGTGCACAAACTAAGGTCAACGGCATCTGGTCCGTACACGGGTCGGTGGTTCAAAAAGAATTTTAGTGTATCGGGGGGAACTGTGAAGGGGGTCTTTCAACGTGATATGCTGATTGCCCTGTGCCGCCATCAGCAGTTTGGCACTCTCCTCGAGTGGCTCTCGATGCTCTCCTCGGATACTCTTTCGTCGAGCTTGGAGGGATGCGTGAACGATTTGAGTTCGACCGATCGCTATCTTTTAATGCAATACCTTCTTACCCACTACAGGGAAAGTACGGTGTTTGATGTGCTGTTGGGGGAGTCCCTCGTACGAAACGCCCAGGAATTCAAAGAGGCGGATACCACCAAATTGCTAGACTGTTTAAAACACTGCAACCGAAAGCGGAATATCAGAGTATCTTCGGATGTCGTGTGCACTGTATTTCGCTCCCTTCTTTTACGAAAGGACGTTTCGCCTGATTATGACGGTCTCAACGAAATAATAGTGCAGCTTATACACCTAGGGGACCACCACCTCGATCGGAGCAAGTTGCTCTCGCTGCTACTTGAGTGTGACTTGCTATTCGAATACTACGGCTACTTGTCTAGCGACGATGAAGTTTTTGAGCCGCCACGCCGTATCCTACGAGGACCGTTTGCGAACCGTTTTTTCACGCTTTTTACTCGGGAGATTCTTCTTTTACGACGAGAGCGATTTGAGTCCGTCACCGGTTCGATGACACCCCACCTCACCAACTACGCTATGAATCTTGTTCTTTTATCCCAAATGCGCTTTGCCCGGGAAAATGGGAAATCTCACTTTTTCCCTAGCATTTTTTGCGCTTACAAAAATGAGCTGGAGCTGGTGAGCCACCTGCACTTTAAACTGAGAATGGGAAACGAATATACGACAAGGCTACTCCTGGACAGATGCGTCACACCAATGCAGACAAAGTCGGTGATGCAGTTCTCTCAGTCTTCCGGGGTAAGCAATACCTTTCTCGCGATCCGGAAAATCTTAAGAATGAATAGCGCTTACCGGGTCTATTGCGTGATACGACGGGGAAATGGTCGAAATCTCATTTTCGATGTGAGGACCGATCAAATTGCGACGGAAGATTTCCAACTTGATGACCAAAGCGCTAGTGAGGGCACCGACACTCCTCCCAACCACCTAAACGCAAGAAATAGAGTAGTGAGAGACAATGGTTGGGTAAAGAAAGAGATTCAATACTGGCTTTCAAAGAACCACTTTGACGAAGCGTTGAATGTCGTTTCCCGCGCCTCACAGTCTAACGTTATCCCGACCATGGACAGTTTTGTCTGCCTCTTAGAGTATTGTGTGCATCGCCCCGATCTGTTGAAGCGCTGTGTATCCCACTTCAATACAGAGTTTAGGTCCGTTGCTCCTGTGGTGTACCGCTCCTTTGTGGAGAGAACGAGCCTTAAACTGTCGTCCCCTGATAGTGCGAGGGAGGGTGTGGGGCGGCTCACACCGGAGGACTGCTGGGAGCTTATCCGCCACCTGTCAGATCAGGGCACCAATGCGTTTCCCATGTCCGGCGCGCGTCGTTTGATTGAACAACACCCCGAGCCTTTCGCAAAACAGATGGTCCACGGTTGCGATGCCTCTATCCCCCTCCATATGGATTCTGTCGAATTGGTGACGAAAACGCTCATGGATTTGGGAGAGCACCCAACGGTGGACGTGATTTGCTGGTCAGAGAGCGAACAACCAGTTTGGTGGTCGTCTCACGGGCCAGCGTCTTCCTGTTTCCTTTCGCACGTGTTTAAAGTGTCCTCTAGTGCCCTCTGGAAGGTCGCTTTAAGCTTTCTATCAAACAGCGGAAAAGATCTTTCGTGGTCGCAAAAAGTCTGCGGGTTCTACTTGGTGGCGTTTGGCTGTCCTCAACCTCATAAAGTGACAGAACTTCTTCTTCAAATGGCATCCCCCTCGACTAAGGAAAAGTACTATTTATCGAGGTACGAGCGCATTAGGCGGGATTCTTCAATGACAAAACTCTCCGGTATCACCGCTGAAATCTTTCGGTGTTTGGGCGATCGTGAAATGGCACTGAAAGTTCTCCCACAATATAGCGAAGAGTTGCCACTCATTCTCAAGGTATCTATTCTCCGCGCTATGGGTGACACCTCGTCTCTCTCCCCCCCGCCACCCGCCCCTATTATAACCAAAGCCATGTCGGGGCGTGTGAGAGAGGAGTTTACTTCACCCACCGTTCGAAAAATAGCCAGCACCAGTAGCATCGCGAGTCAGTTTTATAGCCAGTTGTAGAGATATATCACATAACGGGAAGATTGGGGAGGTACCCCTTTTTATTTTTTCCCCATTTTAGTTTTGATTGTTTTTTTTTTTTTTTTTTTTCATTCCCTCGCACTACCACTCACTTTTTCTTTTTTTCTAACCTATACAATTCATTCCCCCTTTCCCTTTCATCCGTTTTTTTTTTTTTAGAAAATTTGATTCGGTACTCCCTCCTGTGGGTAGAAAATGAGACGTTCCCCAGCCATTCTGAGAGGGTTTACTATGAAGTACCTCCAAGGGACTGGAAAATGGGATGAAGATCACGTGAATGACTTTAATGCGATGCCGTACATGTCGGCGCGTTCCACTCTGATGTGGTACTATGACATGGAGCGGAGGCAAACCCGGGCGAACCTCAAATCACGCATCAACTCTCAAAGCCACAACAACAATCTAGGTCTTCACCATTCCGGTAAGGGTGCCTTCGATCGGGAGTTGGAAAGGAAAGGAATCAGCGCGGAAAAGTATAACCTGACGACGACCTCTGGGGCGCGGAGAGTAGCGGAGATGGTGGTACTCCGCCGTCAAAAACTAGAAGAATTGTCCGCAGAGCAAATGCAAAAGCAAAAGGATACATTTGCTCGAGAAAAACCATCCAATTGGTATGACGAGACGAAGGGCCCACTGAACCCACAGTTTCTGAAAGCGATGCAGCCCCACTACAAAGTGAACATAACGGATCTGCCGGAGACCCCAATTACTTACAGCCCAATAAAACCAAAAAAAAAAAAGGAAAAGGAAAAGTAATCCCATTTCAACCACATTCAAATATAATTCAATCCAATAGAAAAAAAAAAAAAACATTTAAGGCAGAGAAGATTTTCTTACTCTCTTTTTTTTGAAAAATTCATCTGTGTCATTACTGCATTTACTCCCCCTCTTTTCGCTTTCATCATTCTGCTTCTGATTTCCAAGCAGATAGCGTCCTGTTGTATTGCTCTATATAAATAAATTTTCTTAGTAGGTCTTAGAGTCATTCATGTCTATTATTAGTCTGCCGTACGATATTGTGTACTGTACTAGTGAGACGAAGGGTTTCCCTGTTTCCCAGGTTATACCCGGCGCCGCACCGGAGGCGAGCTCTAAAGGATGGCAGAGTGCCAAAATGGGGAAAATACCTCAAACAATGGTGCTGCGGTTTCCTGGAAATGTGTGGCTTCAACAAATTCGCGTTTTGTCGCACGAGACTAAAATTGCCAGTAGTGTAGAGGTTAGGGTGTACAGCTTGACAGAGGAACTTTTGAGGTCTCCGGTGTCCTTTCGAAAAGCGAGATTTACCAAATTGGGTAGCGTTGATTTTAACGACAATGTCCAGTCTGGCTACCGTTCAAAAGAAAGAAAAACAGTGCACCTCAAGACCGAGGCGTATTTTCTGAAATTGCTGTTTGGAAAACCTTATAACAATCGCTATAATGAAGATCAACAAATTGGAATTTACACGATCGAATGCAGCGGCTATATTACCGCCTTTGTTACGCGCCATGTGGACATTTCCATTGCTGGCGATATTACGACTATAGAGAGAGAAATGATGAAGGCGGTGGAGGAAGAAAGTGCCCCCGTCAAACAAGAGAACAAACGAACTTCTGGGGCGCTTTTGCCAGCAGATAACTTTTCCTTTCGTTCGATTCGTATCATGGAGTTCGAGGAATACTTTGTACGAAGGGCGGAGGAGCTAATTTCTCTAAAGGAACAGGCCCTCTCCGTGAATGACACCAGCCTCGCGGAGTCCTGTACAGAGAAGCTGGTCAAGCTGAACGCCTACTCCAAGGAACTGTATGAATTAGAGCAGACCAAAGTTCAAGCCATTATAGAAGAGGATTTTGATGGTGCCAAATCTGCTCGAGATGCCATGAATACAATTATGGGAAAGGCCTATGAAGAGGCGCAGGTTTCAGATCACACCGCTTCGTACAAGGAACACGTAAAAAGCAATATTGAGCGATTCCGTAATGACGTAGCCGAGGGGAGGACATTGTTTGCGGACTCCGCGGATGACGGCGAGGAAGAAGAAGAGGAGGAAGAGACGGACGAAAAGGACGATGCCGCCGCCGACGATGACGACGATGATGATGACGACGGAGGGGCCTCTAACCACTCGGAGGAGATTGTAGCGCCCGAAGACGGCGCTCCGATTGACTTGAACACACTCTCCGCTATTCAGCAGAGTATTGCGAAGAAGATCCTGCGAGAGGCCGACGAGTCAGGACCCCTCACGTCAGTCCCGGTGACGTATGATACGACTTTACTAAATTCTTACCTAGGATCCGCCGCCACGGCCTGTCTGTTCTCCCGCAAGTTTAGATTGCGTGAGTCGTGCCTGTCTGTGTTAGCCGACGAATTAGGCAACAGTTACACCAATGACGTCAGTGCGCCCGTCGAAGATTGTATTCTGAGGTTTCTAGACTTGAATTACTACGGGGTTCAGGACTCCATTGCCAATGTCTTTTTTGCCTCTTGTAAATTCGTCAAAAAGTGCCTGGAGGACCCCTGTCATTGCATCGGCGACATTTTAACACCCCTTGTCGCTCTTATTTCCCGTTTTTTGACGCGTGCCTCTGACGCTCTTCCACGTGTGAAGGAGGAGGCCTTTGATACCCTTAAGTGCTATGTCGACTCTGCCAGTATCCCCTCCAACTCACTGCTAAATGCGGCGCTGGCCGACCCAGTCGACAAGGAACGGCGCAGTCTGCCGTTGTCTAATGCGAGGACGCAGTTGACTCGACTGTCCTTCTTGCAGTTACTACTAAAAAAAGAACGCCTCACTCTGGATGCGAGTACTTCTAACAAAATTATGAATAAAATACTGATACCCGGAGTGAACCACCCTAACGCCGAAGTCAGGGATTGCTCTGCCAATTTACTCCTTAGCATAGCGTCCGGCCCGCACGCCATTAAACCTCAACTGTTGTCCAAAATAAATAACAATGCTATACGAGAGCAGGTACAATCCATGATAAAGAAAAAGTAGTTTGATGTCTTTATGTAAATTCTGTATATATAAAACTGTGAGAGTGTTCATGCCTGTGTGTTCGCACGTGTTTAGAACGTGCGTGTGATACATCCCACGATTTTTTTTTTCTTAATGAAAGCGCGCTCTCTACTTTGTGTTCCCTTTTGCCTTTTCCGTCTGCTATTGTTACGTTACTATTTATTCTTTTTCCTTCTCTTCTTTTAGTATTATTGAACACCCTTTTCGGTATCAAGTAACTAAAACAATGTCTGACAACAATCGTGGCGAGGAGTTTCTGGAGGGAGAGGACGAAGCTTTTATTGATCTAGATGATCCCAACGTTGAGGTGGTGGATGAAGAGGACGACGCCTCCCAGCATTTTTCTTCCTCTTCTAGTCAAAGCGACAATAATCGTATAGAAGAAGACGGCGATGAGGGCGAAACCCCCCAGCTGGAGGCCGAGGTCGAGGATTTGAACGCGGTCCCGGATGTGGAACCGGAGAGGGACGATGCCGGGGTGACCTTTGTTTCCCCGGAGCGACTTCCCCTCCACAGTGTCACGGTCCACCCCGATGACGCCTCTTTGTTTGCGACGGCCGGCGAGGGGGAAACCATTTATATTATCCGAAAGGTGGAGGACGCGTTCATGATAGAGCAGGCGCTGAAGGGGCACAAGGACACTATCAGCCTCCTTCAGTTCTCCCCCAACGGAAAGTACCTCGCCAGTGGCTCCTTGGATTGCACCGTTTGCCTTTGGGACACGGCAAGCTGGACTTTACTTTACGAATTCGCCGACCTGTACGGTGAAATTATGTCGATGCTGTGGCACCCTTCCAGTCTTCTCCTGGTGGCGGGTGCCGACGATGCTCAAATCGCCATGTGGAATACCCAAAAGGGGACTTTGGCCATGTACTTTGTGGGTCACAGGGGCCCCATCACCTGCCTCAGCTGGTCCCCTGACGTGAAAAAGTTGATTTCAGGGAGCAGTGATGGATCGGTAACGGTGTTTAGCCCCAAGACCGGGACAGCTGAGATGACCATAGGGAAGGATCTTAGCCCTGACGCCGCTGGGGTGACATGCCTCTGCACCGTAGGGACGGATCAGTGCGCGGTAGGATGCGAGGACGGGACGATTCATGTGATTTCTCTTCAAAGCGGGAAGGTTGTGGCGCACTGGGAGAATGTCCATGAACAGGCAATTGAGTCCTTGGCGGTGAATTCGAACTGCACCTTTCTCTTTACATGCGGTTGTGACTGTAAATTGGCGGTCTGGAACGCGTCTGATTTCTCTCTAAGAAGCGTCATTGATGTGGGGGAGGGTATCATCCCCGCGAGGTGGATTGAGAATCATTTAATTGCCGGAGGTTGCAGCGACGGCGTCCTGCGGGTGTGGGATGGCCGCACCTCCGACACGGAACCACTGCTCCAGCTTATGGGACATCGTAGAATGATTTTGGATCTCGTCATTACCGCTGATTCTGTCGTCACTTCTAGTGACGATGGTACTGCAAAGACGTTTTTGGTGCCTGATACTATACGTGGCTCGTAATACCCCTAAATAAACCGTTTAATTTTTTTTTTTTTCTATAAGAGGATCATTATTTATATTCAATTACACGTTTATTCGTATCTTTATTTTTTTTTTCCCTTCCCCTTTAAAATTTTACAATTGTTGCCGCTTACCTTTGGGGTGTTTCTTTTCCTACAGGTTTCTGTCCCCCCCTCCCTTTCTTCTTCCACTAGCTTAGTTTTGTATTGACTTTATTTATTTCCCTTTTCGCATATTAGGGAATCAAAGCTGTATAATCTGTATCATTACCTTTATTAATATGAGCGAAGGTGGGCTTTCCGAGCCCCGCGTGGAGGACGGCAATGAGGCGAATTCACAGCTTCTCGAGCTTCAAGACTCCTTTGTGAATGCCTTGACGAATTCAGGGACACTCGGCAAACTGAGAGCCCAGTTGAGGGCGTCTGCCTTGAGTCTGCTGCGGGGTGACTCCTTGATGCGAGAAAAGGCGGTTGGAGAGGGACTGGACCCGTTTTCTCAATCCAGAGAAACCAAAATAACGCTTCTGCTAATACAGGACTTTTTAGAAAAACATGGTCTTTTCGAAACGGCCAGCATTCTAGACGCTGAGGCTAGCATAAAGTTTATAAAAGGGGGGGAGGAAGACGTGGTAGCCGATCTTACTTCCAAGACGGACGGCATCGCGCTTGAGGCGGTGGTTTCGTCTGGCCTGAATTGGTCCAACAGTGGTGCCGCTCTCCCAGGGTCCGCTCCCCCCACCGGTCCCCCGGACACCGCTGGCGGTGCGGAAAAGGAGTTAGAAGAGCCCACCGACGTGGAGGTGTGCCGCGCACTCCAAGATTACGAGCCGTCCATTGATTTCAGTGACGACGCAGGCCCTTTAATCGAGGATGATTATATAGAAGTTGTATAACAGAAGTTGAACCTATTTTTTTTTTTTTGTCGTTGAGTGGTGCTAAGGCATCACATGTGATCAATCACAGAAGCAAATGGGCTGCATTAGGACCCTCTCTGAATCTCTCTCTACGTTTTCCTTTCTCTCCTTTCTCTCCTTTTCCTACTTTTCCTACTTTTCGTTTTTTTTTTATTTAAAAATTTCTTCTTTATTATTGATGAAACAGTATCAGAAGTAATGCTTTCACGCTCTTTGAGGCTATTTTTGAATCATCAACAGCGAGAGAAGGTTTGCGGGCTGTACGATGCTCGTCGTATCACTCATAACCTCCGCGAGGCCTCATTGGCATCACTGTCCGTTTATGACCCGCTGTTCTCTACTCGCTTTGATTTTCACGATCACCAGCTGACCTTTTTGGGCGACCTTCTCGTTGAAAATTACGTCTCTGAACAAATTGAACGCTACTGCACTCGTAAAAGAATACACCTGACCGTTAACGGAGCTTCTCAGATTGCGTCCGTTTTTAAGCATCACTTTGTGTCTCGTCTTTTCGCTAAACGTCTTGGCTTTGACGAGTTTTCATTACCTCTTTCGGGTCCTTTCAATGACTCTCTCGACTTTCTAGAAAGCGAACAGAGAAGCCTACCCCGCAGCGACCTGCGAGGCACTTCATTTGAATCAGGTCCCTTAGCTTCTGCACAAAGTTCATTGGGGTGGAAATTTTCGCATTTTGTGGGTGCCACTCACAGAGTGTGTGGGGAGGGGACAACACTAGCTTTGTTAGAGAGTCTTTATGGGTTGCGGGAAGCCAATGTGCCGCACCTAGCGCTGGAACTGCTGGCGGAAGTAACGGGAAAGTTTCCTTACGAGAGTGTGGCCGAAGCCATTTTGGCGGATCAGGGCCTACCACTTCGCTTCCACTCTAAAAGTCTCGCAGTCCCTTCTTCTGGGGAGGCCGATCAGCCAAAACAAAAAGAGCAAGAAAAAAGCCAGACTGGGGAAAAGGACGTGGTTCAGTTTTCCGGTTTCCTCTCTCCCACCCCCCAGGGAGCTACCCACCCTGCGGCGAGAGGCCCTCCCGCCCTAGACCACGTCGACGAGTGGGCAAAACGAACCACGCGGCTGGTGAACGCCGGAGTGGAGGCTAATCCAGAGGAGTCGCTGGAATCGGGTTGGCTCACTCGAGAGGAAGCTGACGGTTATAAAGAAGGGTCCGTTTTCGGCTCCTTCAAGTCTAGTGCGACGTTACTTTCCTCTGACGCATACGGTTTACCTCAGCCCGTGGATGGACACTTGATCAAGCGGCGAAAGTTTAAAACCACCGTGCGTGATCCTCAATTCTATGATCGGCGCTCTGATCTGAGAAACGGCATTCCCTTTGACACCTCAGGGCTCCCCCTTTCCTCTTTTTTAGAGGACATTAATAAACCACACGAGCGGTTGTTTGAGGTCTCAATGATCGTCGGCGGCGGCGACGGACGTGTGGTTGGCAAGGCTTCCGCTTTTCGGTACACGGCGGCTCGTAGGGCGGCAAGTAGGGCTTATATATCTATGCTAGTTCGGGATCTAGGCGCCATCGATACCCAAACTGCATGAAAGGCGCGTTCCCACTAAATCTCTTACTGTCTCCATGGGCGCGCCCCCTGTCACATCTTTTCTTTTAATCTGACTTATTGTGGAGTTTATGCTATTGATGTTTGACAGTTGTTTTCTCAATTTTTTTGCTTTTCAATTATTATTCTCCCCCTCTCCCCCCCTCCTTTCATAGTATTTTACCCCCTTTTCTGCTTCTAGTTTTCTTTAATGGGGAATAAGTTTGACGCGTAGTTTTCTATGCTTTGGTGCCGTCGGTCATTCGAAAACAAATTTGAAGACGCAGATGTGAAACTTTTCAGTTTGCAAAAGGAGCTGTTCGAGTTTATTGACAGAAAAAAAGTACTGACAATGTGACCTGGATTCCATTTTCAATAGAGTTTCCCTCTGAATCACGTGTCTCAGAGATTCTCTCTACACGTGTTTTCAAGGATCGGAAAAGAGTGAGTGACACTTCCCCTACGAGGAAACACTACTCTGTGCTGTATGGTGAGCAGCGCCTCTCCCAACAGAGCCGCCTTTTTCTCGCGGGTACCCACGCGGCCCTGAGGCAAATTTTAGAGGTCATTTCATCTGACCAGCTGCACCTCTACGAAATTATCAGGGAAAATAGCCCCTGCCACCTGTACTTTGATGTGGAAAGAGAGAACAATACGACGGCCCTTTACACCGAGGAGGACCTTGACAATGGGTCGTCTACCACACTGGTACAATGTAAGGGGAACGAGGGTGCCATTCTTCGGTATACCGTCGGTGAATACGAGCGAATGACGACACCGTTTTCTGCGGATGAGCGACAATACTGCTCTTTGCTGTGCCCGACTGTTCCGGATAATAAAAGGACCTCTGAGGTGTTTGAAAAGGAATTGACTCTATTCCTTGAAAAGTTTTCAAACCACAGTATGAAAATGGAGGAGTTTATTGTCTTGGAATCGACCCCTCTTCATGCTTGTCATGCGCCAAAGAAATTTTCCCAGCACTACATCGTGAAGCTGAAAGATCGTGTCTTTTCATCTACCAAGGATGTGGGAGTTTTTGTCGCGGAGTTTCTCCACCATTTACAACTCAAGTCGGTTTCTGACTCTGACATTCACCAAAGCCTTTTTTTTCATTCTGGTTCCTGTGTTGTGAACGATCTACCAGTATACAAAAAGAGCTCCGTGATTGATATGGCTGTGTATTCCAGAAACAGAGCGATGCGTACGGTTGGTAGCTGTAAATTGGACAAGGATAGCGTTCTCAACGTGAGCTACTGGAGAAGGAACGATGCGGCCTACGTTCCCAAGGGCCCGATCTCGGAGTTTTTTTTTTCCACATTAATTTCTGCAACAGTGACGGAGGACACGTTCAGGATCACACTGGATGCTACCGATCGCGTGCTGATTTTACCTGCGTCGTTGAAAAGGGGAGCTACGAGACCATCGTCGGCAACAGAATGTGAAATGAGCAATGAGGTGGTGGAGGAGATTAGTAAACATTATTCCCAAATTTCAGGAAAACAATGCACTTTAGTCCACCCAAAGGTGAGCGAGGAGCGGTTTGTCACGTTTCAGGTCAGTGGCACTCGTTTCTGTCAGAATATAAAGAGAGAGCACAAGTCCAACAATGTCTACATCGTTTTGGACACTTTTCGGTCTGTTTGGTACCAAAAGTGCTTTGATACGGAGTGCGCTTCCTTTCGCGCAGAGCCCATCCGACTTTTATCTCACTTGTATACTTGATCCTTGCGGCTTAACTACAAGTTGTTTTATTCCCGCATATTTTGCCCATCGGCTTTTTTTTTTTTTTTATATATATTTGCAGAAACGGTGGATTGATTTGCTTTACTTCTCTCTCTTTTGTTTCTCTAACCTTTTTTTTTTTTTGAAAGTAGACAGCTTCATCTTTTCCCCTTCCTCTATTATTAACGAGCAATGTCGGCCACTGTGATAACCAAGTCCGGTGACACCCTCACGTTAGACACTTCCGAAAATATTTATGGATTCAACCCAGGACAAATTGTGCATTTCACCAAAAGTCTTCGAAACGGTAAAGTGGCGTTGGTGAGGGGAACCCATGAGGGGCTTCTTTGGTTTTCTGTATTCAAGACACCGGAAGAAGCTGCTACGGAGGAGGCGTTGAAGGCTCCTGTGGACTCTTTCAGTTGCCGAGGAAAGGAGGAGGTCCTTCGGCAATACGGTTGGGTCGTGGATGACCTTAAAAATGAATTTTGCTAATGTCGCCCAACAAATCCATTAACTATTATTATTCTCATTTCGTGCTCCTTTTGCATCCCCTCCCGGTGTGAAGCGAGTATGAGATATGGGGTATTGAGTCCCAATTTTATCGTCATCTATTTATGGCAATGTCCGTCCAACATCAAAAGTGAAAGCCCGAATAACAGAGGGTACCATTGTTTTTTTTTTTTTCTTTTTGTCACGTGTGCTCTTACTTTTGTCTTTTTTTTTGTTCCCTTTATCATTCCAGCTGTCTCTCTCTCTCTTTTTTTTTTTTTTCTTCTTCTTTCACTTCTGTGATCGACACCCCTTTTAGCCCTTCTCTAGACACAAGAAAAGATGATGAAAAGAAGTGTTTTGCCTCGGTATTACTGGTCTCGGTACAGAATACCGAACCAGATGCCAAAGTTTGACGGCCCGGCTCCTGTTGCCGCGCCGCAAAATATGAATAGTACAAAAACAAATGAATTCATCGATCCTATTGATGATAAATTTCCTGTTAGTATTAGAGGAAACCTGGTGCGTCCTGATGTACCAGAGGATCAGTACGTAGACAGTTGGTATGTGTGCACTTCCATGACCCACCACCTCGGCGACTACCGACCCTGGAGCGCTTCAGCCCCTGCCAATGCCTACCGCTTCCGTCCATTCAATGAGTTTGACTCCAAGGGTAGAGAGTACATTGCGGAGGTTCGGAGCTTTCAAAACTATACCCCTAAAGCGTCTAGGGGTAAAGGCGAAAAAGGCTTTCCGTTTCGAGAAGCCTTTCTGACGAAAATGGCTTCCCCGCAGACGACCACACCGGGCTTGGAGACGCTGATGGATAGGGGCGTTTCCGACCATCTTCATCACGCCAAAGTGTTGAGTCCATTGGAAGTTCAGCGAGACGTGGGAAGACTTGAAAAACCGCTTTCCTGTGCAGGTAAAATTCCCGTAAACGCCTCCGAATTTCCGTTTCGGTGGAATACGGAAGATTGGTATGAGTACGAAGTGTCTAAGGTACGCAACAAGCGTTTCACTTTCGAGAACACGGAGGAAGATGGCTGTGCGGGATCCGAGGTGACCTACAAGTTAGTTTTGGAGGGCTTCTGGGACCACCACGTTCTTAAGCTAGCGGAGGACGTGTGCATGTTTGTGAAGGATATTGGACGAGAAATTGTGTCAGAAAAGCTGACCAACGTCCGCGAAGCGATTCGATCGTTAGAGAACAACGGAAAAGTGGATCCTGATATCTTAAAGGCCTTTAACGCCCCGCTGAAGGGGCCGTTTTCGGGAAAAGATGAGTACGATGACGAAGAAGTTTCCAATTTTATTCGTCAAGACTTAGTGCGTTTGGAGGAGCAGTGTGTCAACATTATCAATCGTTGCAACGCCCCTGTCCCTGGCGCAACCAACCTCTACGACGCAAACGTTACGTGGCCCTTTGTGGAGAGACTGGAGCCTTGGGTTAGAATGGCCGAGTTCTGGACCTCGTCGTCGGACACCTCCTTCACCGAACTCGAAATGTCTACTACCCACTATGAATTCAGAAAACACTTCCGCGTCGTGGTGATTAAATTGCCCTTTCAAAGCACGGAATTTGAGCAACGTCTGTACAGCATTCGTCACTGGCTACACCGTCAGACTTCTTGCGAGTTCCACACAATATATCGGCGCAATGTCGTCCACGACGCCTCCTTGTTTCCGACGGAGCACGATCCCTCGATTCGTCCGACTCATGAGCACCACCGACTGTTTTCTTTCGCCCTGGATTGGCAGTCTGCACCGGTTCATTACATGTCTACCGAGATGGTTGAAAAAGGTGACACCTGGGAGTCTTTAGCGAAAAAGATGGGGTGCAGCGTGGAGGCGTTGAAGGCGCAGAATGAGAAAGTTCTGACGCTCGTCCCTGGTGAACAGGTCACTGTTCCGCCGAATTCTACCAATCGCCGAACCAGCTTTGGAGCAGCTCAGCGCTTCCTCCCCATCAAGGGCGACTCCAAGGTAAAGACGTGGGAGGATGCCGCCGCTCTGATTGGGTGCAGTGTGGAGGAGTTGCAACAGGCAAACGGAAGACTCGTGGCGTCCTACGATGAGGCAAAGGGTTTCGGCCCCGACGTCGAGGAGATTCTCATTCCTTTCACGGAGTGTGAGTCTTCTCTTTCGGATGAGTTTGCTGGCGAGGAGGAGGTATACGCGAGTGACTCGTTCGATACCATTGCCACCCGTCTGGGCACTTCTGTGGAGGAGTTGAAGGCTGCCAACCCCAGTGTAGGGGATCTAAAGGGAGTTACATTTGTCAAGGTACCACCGAGTTCTCGCCATAAGCGTCGACTCCTCCACCCACAACTACGTCCCCAAGCTGCCACCGACGCGCTGTTTGCTCGCTCATCAGAGGAGGAGGAGTCCTTTCACATTGATGGGGTGCCTTCTCTCCCCAAGAACGCAAAGCAGTTTCCCCACGAATATCACACACCCTCTTCTCGCTTCCCACCCACCCCGATGGAGGTGCCTCACACCGAAAACTGGATCGCCTACACCTCCAAATACCTGGATAAGGAATTCCTCCTTAAAAATGAGCCTATGCCGGTCTACAACACCAATAAACTGTGGCCCATGCAACAAGTGCCAGGAAAGGTGGACCAGACCCCCTTCGAAGAAGATCAAACTTGGCTCCTCAATCCGATTCCGGTCCATCAAATGGAGCAGCACCACCCAGAAAAAGACTTGCAAGATTTGCCATTTGTCAACCACGAACAATTTCCTCGCTCGCTGGATTGGACGGCTCCTTAAAGAGTGTGAAGTGTTTGTCGAATTGTACCGAACGCGGTTTTATGATTATTAAAATAAAAAGTAGTTCATTTAATAGGTGTTTACATATATACATATATTTTAATCTTTTTTTCTCTCTTTTTTTTTTTCATTGATGTGTTTCATTGATAATTGCGCTTTTCTCTTTTTTTTTTTCTAATGGCATACATTTTGATTTTTCTCTTCCCTCTTCTTAAAAACAACAACAAGAAAAACATCAAGTAATTGAAAACAAAGCTTTTAATAGGGTACGACACACATATTAAAAATTCGAGCAAAAACTACACTACTTCTACTACTACTAATTAATGTCCGATGAATATAAAATTAGGCGGAAACGCGAAGGGATTCTAGCACTTGAAAAGTATTTGGATCGAAAAGTAGTTCTTTCGCTCGACGGCCGAGAGGTACAGGGTATTCTAAAAGGATTTGACAATAATGTGAATGTTATTCTGGCAAACGCTGAATTTTTGGAGGGTAAAACAGTGGTTCGAGACGTAAAAGCGTGTGTGATCCGAGGTGGACACATCAACACTATAGTGTCGGGTGATAACGTCCTTCTAGACCGAAACCCATTTCAGTAGCTGGATTTAACTTTACATTATGCAAAACAACGATTCCTTTTCTACTTTGTCTACCATTTTTTTTTTTTTTCGTTTTTGTATCAAATGTCTTTCTATCATTCCCCCCTTCTCTTTTTCCCCTTTACCCTTTTTACCTCTCCCTTGCACCAAAGTATGTTTCGTTTTTGTTTAAGTCCGGAAGAAAAGGCCGATCTGATTTCTGTTAGCGCCACTAAAAGAGCATATATTCAGAATCACTTGGAACAGCTGAGTAAATGTACTAGTCCAGCAGCTCTGTGGAATGCACTGGTGAAGTACTGCCGCACCAAAAAAGTAGAAAATGGAGCGACGAGTGATGAAACGGGCAGTCTTGTTGAATCGTACGAGGAGTTGGAGATTGATTTCACTAGTTTCAAATGCATGGCCTATGAATTGATGTTTGGCATTTCCTCGGAAGAATTAGATGGTCTTCGTCCCGATGAGAAGAAAAAACTTCAGTCATTTTTTTTCACTCACCCCTTTTTGTCTCCCGCGACATTCTTGTCCTTTTCCCGTTCTTCTTCAGGGACGGTACCTGCCGTTCCGCTTTACGCCTTTGCCGCGAAACGGATGCTTCTCTTTCGTCTGCGGGTAAATCTGGAACTTTGTGCCTCCGTACCCCCACCCCTTCTCCGAGAAAAGGGAAAGCCAAACGGCACGGAAATACGATGCCCCCCTAGCACCTCTTCCCCGCTGTCTTGCGGGCTCACCCAAGAGGATGTAGAAACGTTTGTTCGAGATTTGATTCCAAATATGCGTTTTGTGAGAGATATTCCCCCGTGGATGCTGCCCTACTACCTGTGTCATGCTTCTCGTAAAATTTTCTTCATGTGTGATACCCGGAATGTGGGCGCGATTTCTATCGAAACGGTCATGAAAAGTGAAGTGTTTTCTGAACTGCTTCGCATGTTTGAGACCGATCAAAGGGATGCCATCATTTGCTTCCCCGCGGGCTGCCCGGTCGAAGTGCGCTCCTCGGCCCTAGAGATGAGTGACGAGGACACCATTCCAGCCACGGTGGTATCGTTTGAGGGGGAGGGGAACCAGTTGTCAGACACCTACGTCGTTCAACTATCCCGTGGAGGGAGTGTCCGTACTGTGAAGCGGGAGGATTTATTTTGGATCTCTGAGTCGGCTGATTTCTTCCCCGAAGACTCCCTGAACATGGACAATTGGTTCTCTCTACCGCTAATGAGTCGGGTCTACGAGCACTTTACCTTTCTTGACGTGGACGGAGATGGTGTTCTGACGGTGGACGAATTGTACCAGTACAGCAGCGGCAGTTTTACCAAACTGGCTATTAATCGTATTTTTGAATGTCATGTACCTCATAGCGGCAAACGGCACATTATGGATTACAAAACATATCTCAATTTTGTTATTGCAACGGAGCACGCGGCCACCTTACCGGCGATAAAGTACATATGGGAGATTCTCGATGTAGAGGGGACAAAGGACTTTATCAAAGTCACAGCCCTCTACGCGTTTTGCAAGGAACTCTCAAAGGAACTGTCCGAAAATGGTCTGGTGAGTGGGTTGTCGGCGAATTCCATTCTTTCTGAAATTGTAGACATGATTAATCCCGCGTGGCATGAGTGGATTACTTTAGAGGATATTATGCGGTCCGGACAACAGTCCACCGTTCTTCCGATTCTACTAAGCTACAAAAACTTTTTTACGTATGATTGCAGAGAGCAGACTGCCGCCTCTGCGAAGGACGAATTTACTGATTTTTGACGTGGGAACGTGCAGTAGTAGATTACTGATATAGATAGAGATACATCTTGCTGAAGCTATTTCACTTTTTTTTTTTTTATCTTCTATCTTCATGTTTGTTCACAAATGTACCGTTGTGTTCCAAACGATGGATTAAATCCATGAACTCTGTCTCGAATCCGCCTCCTCATGTTTCTTTCTTTCTATCCCCTCCTCCTTTTTTTTAATTCTCTCTTTGCTGTGCGTCTCACAGAAGAGTGTTTTAGTTACTCACCTCTTTTTTTTTTCTTCTTCAATTTACCGTTTTCCCCTATCCCTAAAATATGGCTAAAGCTCCACCCACCCCCGGAGGTGACTGCGACTATATCTTTAAAATTATAGTCATTGGAGATAGCGGTGTAGGAAAGTCCTCCCTCACGGTGAGACTTTCTGAGGATGTGTTTTATAAGGACTACGCTTCTACCATTGCGATTGATTTCCGCATGCATCAAATGAACTACATGGATAAGCGAGTTCGTCTCCAAATTTGGGATACCGCCGGCCAAGAGCGCTTTCAGTCTGTGGCCACCGCCTTCTACAGAGGGGCGAACGGCGTGATGCTGTGCTTCGACCTCACCCACCGCCCCTCCTTTCAGCACCTCGAACAGTGGGTCGAGCGTGTAAAGCAGCAGGCTCTTCCGGGAATACCTTGTTTACTGATAGGGTGCAAGAGCGACGAGGCCCGCTCGAACCGTCAGGTCACGAAGGAGGAGGCGATGAGCTGGGCCGAGCAGCACGGCATGGGCTATATGGAAACCAGCGCCAAGGAAAAAGAAAATGTTCAACCGGCCTTCCAATCCATCACGAAATCCATTTTTGAGGATATGAAAGACCGAAATGGAAAATCAGGTACGGGAAAGAATGCGGGCGCGCGGGAGGCTAGTGTGAACTTGGAGGGTAATAAGGATCGGACTGAGAAAAAGGGATGTTGTTAGTATTCTATATATATGTGTTCGCTTTAGTACTTCAATAGAAATTGGCTTGCACCTATGCCAGAAGACTGAACATTACAACAACAGTAAACAATATTAGATTTTTTTTTTCTTTTACGCTTTCGCCGTATCGATGGCCATCCACTTTTTAAAAATTTCATCATCAGTGTTTTTCCCTCTCCATTTTTTTTTTTTGTTGTTGTTGTCGTAACTACTAGAGACGAAGTGTATTTCTATAATTTTATTTCTTCCCTCAGATGCATTTCTGATCTCTTTTCTTATCCAATATGGCGATATTTTTCTGGCTATCTATCCCTCTTATTTACTGTTTGTTTTTCTCTCTTTATTTCTCTTCTCAAGGTTGTATCCTTTCAATTTTTTTTTAAAAAAAACAATGTCTGGAGTCCCTGCTACGTTTGCGGCCGGCTGCTACTGGGGTACCGAGCATTTCTTTGTTCGCAAGTTTAAGGACGCACTTTTATCGCACCAGGTTGGATTTATGGGAGGAAACGACAAGCCAGGGCTGACGTACGATGAGGTAAAGAAGGGTGACACCGGACATGCGGAGGTGCTGCACTTAAGTTATGATGACAAAAAAATATCCTACCATGATTTACTGGAATATTTTTTCAAAATCCACAACTCCACCACTTTGAACCGTCAAGAGGGGGATATTGGAACGAATTACCGCAGCGCCATCTTTTACCACAACGAGGACCAAAAAAAGCAGGCGGAGGAGTACATTGCTGGGTTGAACGGAAAGGATAAAAATCTTCACGAGGTCTACGCAAAGGCCTTTGACGGAAAACCCTGTGTTACCACTGTGGAAAAGGCGGCCATTTTCTACCCGGCTCATGAGGAGCACCAGAATTATCTCGAGAAAAAGCCCGACGGCTACTGTGCCCACCGCATATATTATTAACTCTTGCCACTATTTTTGAACGGCAATGTATATATGTAAATATTTGCTGCGCCGTTTTTTTTTTCTGTAATTGTTTTTCTCTGCCATTTGTTTTTCCAATTTTCTGGTAAAGTGTATGTTTTATTTTTATTCTATTCCATAAATAAACAAATAATGATTTTACTTCTCCTCCTCCACCTTCTCAACCTTTTCAAGTTATTCGGTTTTTTTTTTTCCCCAGTCTCTTACTGATGTCAATTAAGGCCTTTGGCTCTCTCCTGGTGGGCTTTGTGGCGCACTCATGCACCGCAACCGGCGCGGAGGCCGCTTCTGGCTATCTGCAGCCCTACCCTACCAACCCAGAAAACTCTCAAGTTTTTTTTGACGTTGCAGAGCAAACCGGCTATTCATTTTTTGGAGGCAAAAGTGAAGCGCCGATTGGTCGAATCGATATGGAGCTTTTTGACGACACCGTTCCCATCACCGCACGGAGTTTTCGAGAGCTGTGCAGAGGAGGCGCGGGAAAGACCCCGGAGGGAACCCCACTTCATTACAAAAATTGTGTGTTTCACCGTATTATTCCCGATTTCATGATCCAAGGTGGAGATATCACCCGAGGAAACGGTACCGGCGGGTGCTCACTGTATGGTGTGCGCTTTAAGGATGAATCCTTCTCTGGCAAAGCGGGGAAGCACAAGGGCCCGGGTATTTTGTCGATGGCCAACGCCGGCCGTAACACCAACGGCTCCCAGTTCTTTCTGTGCACTGTGGCGTGCCCTTGGCTCGATGGGAAGCACGTCGTGTTTGGTCAAGTCATCAAGGGCTATGAAAACGTCAAACGCCTGGAATCGTTCGGCACAGCCAGCGGGCGCACCACACGGACGGCGATTATCAGTGACTGTGGGGTAACAAAAGAGGTGAAGCAATAATCAGAGAAAATTTTTAACAGAAAAAGGTTGGCACAGTGAGGCATATTTTTTGCTTTTCTTTAGGCAATTTTCCACACAGAGAATACTTGAAAATAAAAAATAAAATAAAAGTAACACTGCTCTTTTTCCCCCTTTTTTTTGTCTGCCGCCAACTTTTGTTTGGAGTTGGAATCGGTGTTGATGCAGAATGTGTTCCTTTTATGTTCTCTTTCCTTCTTTCTCCTTTTTTTTTTCTCCCCTTTCTTTCGCATTGGCTCAGCAAAACTTCGAAATAAATTATTATCTACCCCCATCCACAACAAACTCAATGACGGAGGCTGTTGTCACCCCCTGGACGGTTGAGGGGGATGTGAACTATGATAAACTGATTAAAGATTTTGGGTCACATCCTATTGAACCGGCAATCCTGGAACGAATGGAAAAACTGACGGGTAAGAAACCGCATCATTTTTTGCGCCGGGGAATTTTTTTTTCCCACCGTGACCTAAACCTGGTTCTGGATAAATACGAAAAGGGAGAGCCGTTTTATCTTTACACCGGTAGGGGCCCCAGCAGCGAGTCGATGCACACTGGGCACCTTATTCCCTTCATGTTCACCAAGTGGCTGCAGGAAACGTTTCAGGTCCCCCTCGTGATTCAAATGACAGATGACGAAAAGTTTTATTTTAAAGACCTCACCGTTGAGCAAGTGGAGCGCATGACATTTGAGAACATGAGGGATATTATTGCCCTCGGATTTGATCCCTCCCTCACTTTCATCTTTACTAACTTTAATTATATTGGACAAATGTACAGGATAGTGGCACGTATTGAGAAGGCCTACACGGCGAGTCAAGTAAGGGGCTGCTTTGGGTTTAAAATGGAAGACAACTGTGGCAAGTGGATGTTCCCTGCTGTTCAGGCTGCCCCCTCGTTTTCCGAGAGCTTTCCTCATATTTTCCCCTCTGGAAACCGTTTGTGCCTTATTCCCCAGGCTATTGACCAAGATCCCTATTTTCGTCTCACCCGGGACGTGGCGCCTCGACTGGGGTTCCTCAAGCCCGCCGTGATCCACTCCAAGTTCTTTCCGGGACTGAGCGGCTCTAGCGGGAAAATGAGTTCCTCGGTGGGTGCCGCGGTGTTTCTCACCGACACCCCCAAAATGATAAAGGACAAGATTAACAAGCAAGCGTTTAGCGGAGGTGGTGCCACAAAGGCGGAACAACTCCGACTGGGCGGTAACACTACTGTTGATGTTCCCATACAGTGGCTCCGTTTCTTTTTGGAAGACGACGAGGCGTTGCAACAAATTCAACACTCCTACATGCTGGGTCGAATGCTGACTGGAGAGGTGAAAAAGGTGTTGATCGACACCCTGAATGCTATAGTCACGCAACATCAGGAGTCGAGGAAGACGGTCTCCGATGAAAGGGTTCGGGAGTTTAGCAGCGTTCGTCCGATGGGACCAGCTCAATAAAACGTTTGAAGGAGACTGCATGACTTCTTTTTTTATTTTTATTGTTTTTCCCCGCGTCCCGTTCCATCTGTCGTAAAACTTTAAGTACTAATTCTCTGTTTTCGTGTTTGACATTATTTATAACAGTTTATTATTATTATTATTATTATTATTATTATTTTTGTAAATAAACGGACTTTGAGTTTTCGGAACCTTTTTTGTTTTCCTCCCCCCTTTCTTCTTTTTGCAGGTCCTTCACTATGTTGGACCCTTCTCTCATAAGCGAGTATTTCCCCAAAACATCTCTTACATTCAGCGCTATCAATCCAGGGTTTCGTCTTGCTTCAGAGCAAAGCAACCAAGGGTATCGTTGTCTTGATGTCACTTCTGTTGTGAGAAAAGAAAAGGGTAAACCCATTCGCGAAATTAAGTCCACTAACCCCCTTACCTTTTCATATAATGAATGGTGGTTTATCGGGAGGATGTGGTGCTCCGGAACGTTTCATTCAGTCTGCAATAGTGACCAAGAGTTTTCGATGGCTACGAGGAACTTGACAACGCTGGACTCTGGACGGAATAAGGAGTTTGGAGAGGAGATGGAGGGCCACATGAGGGCTTCGCAACTCTCAAAGTGTGACTGTTTAAGTGGATGTACTGCCCTCAAGACTTTACAGATTAAAGAATCTCCACATTTAGAGTCTTTAGCGGGGCTTGACGGATTGCTAGGTTTGCACACTCTAGAGGTTACCAATTGTGTAATTGGGTCCCTCTCGAACGAGATGTTGGTGACGCTTCCCCAACTGAGGAAGGTAAGCTTTTCTTATTCCTCCGTGTCTTCCCTTCAGCCCTTGGAGGGTGTTCCTTCTCTCGAGGAGTTGGATGTTTCCCATTGTGCCGACCTGTTGTCCTTAACGGGTGTCGAGCGACTGCAGTGCCTGAAAACACTGGACTTGTCTGCTTCTGGCGTAGAATCACTCTCTGCTTTGAAAGGGCACCACTCCCTTGAAGTCCTAACCGCGGCAGACTGCACTAAAATGTCTCAACTAGAGGGGCTTGAGGATATGAAACAGTTGAGGACAGTCATATTGCGCAACAGCCATGTCACATCGCTTTCCTCCATGAAGAAACTACCCGCTATGGAAGAACTTGACCTTGATGGATGTGAAAAGTTGCTTTCTTTGGGTGATTTGCAGGGTAATATGAGTGTTTTCCCGTCTCTAAAAAAGATCAAATTACTTAATTGTGGCGTGACGTCTCTGTCTCCTCTGGCGAATCAGCCCTCCCTCATCGAGGTTGATGCGCAATGCTGCAATAAATTAAAGTCGGTTGTTTTAGAAAATTTCTTTAAGTTGGAAACATTAAGACTTGACAACTCTGCCCTCGAATTCGTGTCACTTAAACGTTTATCGTCGTTGGTAGAGCTTTCCGTTAGGAACTGTTCTAGATTGTCTTACCTGGAAGATCTGGAAGATTTGCCGAAATTAAAGCGTATAGGACTGGACCAGTCCAATATTGAGTCTCTTTCCCTGAATCGTTTGCCGTCTCTTGAAGAGATCGAGGCCGGCCATTGTCGCTCCCTCCACTCTTTGGAAGGTTTGGGTGAGTTGCCTCGGCTAAAGAAACTCTCTCTGGTGAAAACCAACGTGAAGTGGCTGACACCGCTGTTCGACATTGCCTCCCTGGAAGAACTATGTCTTTCTGATTGTAAACGTTTACACTATTTGACGGATGTGGGGAACATGCACAACCTAAAAACTCTTGATGTTTCCGGGACACCGATTCTGTCGTTTGACGGCCTTGACGGCCTGACTTCTCTCGAAGTACTTGAAGCGAACGACTGCTGGTCTTTGCCAACTCTTGAAGGATTGGAGGGTCTGTGCTGCTTAACGTCGTTGGATATATCCCAATGCACTATTGAGTCTCTTTCCCCTTTAAAGTGTCTCACGTCTCTCAGATGTCTCAGTCTCTTTTACTGTACGTATTTGCGGTCTTTGGAGGGTTTGGAAGACCTCTTGAATTTGGAGAATTTATCGATAAATCGCTCGCCGATTAAAAGTCTCTCTCCCTTGAAAAACCTCGTTGCCATTCGAGAACTTATTGTTGTGGGGACTTCTGATTCGCTCTCCTTGGAAGGATTAGAGAGTATGTGCAAGATGACCTTCCTTGTTATTTCAGAATGCCAAATTGATTCCCTTTCCCCCCTAAAAAACCTTCCATGCCTCGAAAAACTTGACCTGTCGCACTCCATTTTCCCGTGCCCGACGGACGACCTCGGAGTAATGCCAAAATTGAAGACACTAAATTTGACCGGCACTTCTGTGAACGATTTTTTGTTCGTGAAACATTTCACTCAACTAGAGCGTCTTATCGCCCCCTTTTGCAATGAGTTATGTTCACTGGAAGGGTTAGAGGGTTTAGCGCAGCTGTGCGAATTGGACATATTTGTGGAAGACTCAACGCTAAGCTTAATGTCGAATCATGATTCATGGGGAGATAGCCCGTCGTGTTCTAGGCTTTTGACTTCATTGAAGGGATTAGAGAGGCTGCCCCGTTTAGAAAGTTTTAGTTTGGCACGATCGTATGTCGAATCCCTTGACCAACTGAAGTGCCTCCCCATGCTCAAGGTACTGAACGCCTCTTTCTGCCACCGGTTGTATTCCCTGGGGACGCTGCAAGGCCTACCGCGACTGTCGGTGCTCGATTTATCTCACTCCGCTATCGAGTCCGTTTCTTCCGTGAAGGAGCTTCCCTCTCTCGAGCGATTGGATGTGTCCCACTGCTGGCGTCTTTCTTCCTTGGAAGGAGTGGAGGAGTTGGCTTGGCTTCGTGAAGTGGAGTTGTCGACCACCCCTGTTGAATCGCTCTGCCCACTAATGCAACTCTCCTCTCTCGAATCGGTGTCCGTCGGTTCGTGCCGTTACATACCCCCCTCCGAGATTGACGCGTTAAAACAATCAAAAAGAGTGCGTGTGTATGGCTACGCCGCCGCATCAGCCGCCGCAGAAATTGTACTTCCTGATACCTATGAATTCGAGACGTCACGTGAGTTTAGAGACCCCTCTAGTGGTGATGAGGGGTACGATGAGGGATACTACACTGAAGAATAGAATATGGACGCCATTTTTTTTTTAATCATGATTAATAGTTTTTTTTTTTTTGTAGTTCAAATACTACGAGATCATATCGTGATACATTGTTCTTTGATATTTTCTATTTTCTACTCTATGTTTCCCAGTAGTATTTGTGTTCTCGTAGGAAGAGAGATGGGTGTGCTCGACTCTGTGACGCAGTATCTTCCCCGCTCCCCCCTTGCTCTTGTTGCGGTCAGTCGGCAATCCCGCACTGCCGTGGAGCAGAGTTCATGCGGTGACCAGCGAAATTTCGCCCACTTTTCGTTGCGGATAGAGGGAAATACACTATGGCGTGTGGTGGAAACGAAAAATCGCTATGGTGTTGACTATACGCGCTGGTGGTGGAGTGGTAGTGGGGGGCGCGTGGCGTTGCGGTGGTGCCTCACCTGCAGTAGTGAGGATGCATTCAAGTTAAATATCACCACAGCACAACAACTCAAGATAAACAACTTGGAGGTGGTGATGACGGTGGAGGGACTTCGGTTTCCCACCCCCCTCTCCAATCATCCCTTTCTCCGTTTATTACGAGTGCAAGACTCTCCCACACTGAGAGAGTTTTGGTCGTATGATTGTCCAAAGTTGACAGCGATAGAAGGACTCGAGGGTCTGACCGAGCTGAGGACCTTTGTGGCGCGAAATAACGCCATTCAGTCTCTGTCCCCCGTGTTATCCCTTCATGCGCTGTTGGAGCTAGACGTCAGTAATTGCCGGCACTTGCTGTCACTCGATGGAATAGAGGGATTGTCGCGGTTGAGAAAGCTGATAGCCCCTCATACCAGTATTCGGTCGGTAAAGCCTGTGTCCGGATTAAAGGCTTTAAATTGCCTCGATGTGACGGGCTGTGGATACCTGTCGTCGTTGGAAGGGATCGAGGACCTGAACCAATTGTCTGTACTACGTGTCAACGGTACTGCCATCCAGTCCCTTTCACCCGTGTCGAGTCTTTTCTCCTTAAAAGAACTAGATGCCGGAAACTGCAAGCACTTGGAGTCCCTGAGGGGCGTTGAAAGTCTAGCCCAGTTGAAGCAATTGCGCGTCTTTCATACCACTATTCAGTCTTTATTACCTATTTCCACCCTTTTTTCCTTGGAGGAGCTCTCTGTCTGCGGCTGCCCTCAGTTGTCGTCACTGGAGGGGATCGAGAAACTGATCCGGTTAAAGATACTGAACGTCCACCACACCGCCATCCACTCTCTTTCTCCGGTGTCCGACCTCCTCGCCTTGGAAACAGTGGACACCAGTAACTGCCCCGAGCTATCGTCGCTAGGTGGTGTCGAGAAACTGACCAAGTTGAAAAATCTCTTTGTCCACAGCACCGCTATCCAATCCCTAGCCCCTTTGTCAGACCTGCTCTCTATAGAGAAGCTGCGGGCCAACGAGTGCGAACACCTATCGTCACTGGAGGGAATCGAAAAACTGACCCAGTTGAAGATACTATCCGTGGGTAACACCCCTATCCTGTCGCTGTCTCCGGTGTCCGACCTTCTCGCCTTGGAGGAGCTTCATGCTTACGAGTGTCCCCATCTGTCGTCTTTAGAGGACATCGAGAAACTAACCCGGCTAAAGATACTGAACGTGCACCACACCGCTATTCAATCCTTGTCCCCTGTATCCGGCTTCCCCGCCTTGGAAAGTGTGG
>AUXL01000038.1:0-26204 GCA_000482185.1 Angomonas desouzai | reverse complement strand
AACAGTCCATTGATCTTCCTTCGTGGGCTCGCAGTAAGGGTGTAGTTAACCTAAGTTTTTTTTTTTTTCTTGTTTTCATTCCACTTTTGTTTATTTATTTTCTATTATTTATTTTACTTTGAGGGTACAACGGCAGAAAAGTAAACACTTTCAGGCCGACTATCCTCCTTGACTTTTCCACTTCATATCGTCCATTATTCAACAAAACTTATTTTTCTTTTATTTGCGTTACATTGTTAGCTTTTTATATCTAAAAAAATATATATTCACTTTTCATCTTTATCCCCTCACTCCCTCCTTTAGTTCTCACTAACACTTCTTCTCTCTTTTCTCTGTAGAAAACATACTTCAGAAAACAAACAAAAAAAAATATATATAATCTCACCATGACTGAACTCGTAAAATTGGAAGTGGGGTTCCAGGACTATGACTGGGGTAAGGAGGCGAAGGACAGCTTTGTGGCCAAGATGAAGGGCCTCTCTAACGACACCTCTGGGAAGCACTACGCCGAACTGTGGGTCGGCACCCACCCCAACTGCCCCAGTTACGTCATCGACGGCGACAAGAAGATTTCCCTCACGGACTTTCTTGCTATTCCCGAAAACAAGGCCAAATATTTATCGCAAACCCACCAGAGAGGTCCCTTCAAGGACACCGTCCCCTTCTTGCTCAAAATCTTATCGATTCGTACCGCCCTCTCTATTCAGTCCCACCCCTGCAAATCCCTCGCCGTCAAGCTGCACAAGGAGAACCCCTCCAAGTATAAGGACCCCAACCACAAGCCCGAGCTCATCTGTGCCCTGAACCCTTTTGAAGCCCTCTGCTGCTTCCGCTCCCTTCGCCCGATCGTGAAGTTCCTCAAGGCCTCCCCTGAGCTTACCAAGCTGGTAAAGGGGGAGGAGGTGCTGGGTAAGTGGTGGGCTGATGGGGCCAAATTCCCCGCCGGCGATAGCAAGGAGGAGAAGACCGCCCTCAAGGCCATCATGACCAACCTGTATAATAATAAAGACGACGATGTGAAGGCCGCCCTCTGCAGCCACCTCGCCCGTGTCAAGGAGAACCCGCAGTTCGTGGAGGACAAGCTCTTTGTTCGCATCTATGGGCAGTACCCCGATGATATCGGGTGCTGGATGGTGTACATTTTGAACTATGTCCAGATGACCAAAGGACAGGCCTTATTCCTCTCCGACAGCGAGCCCCACGCCTACATCAGCGGTGACGGAGTGGAGATTATGGCCAGCAGTGACAATGTAGTCCGCGCCGGCCTGACCCCCAAGTGGAAGGACGTGCCCACCCTCATCAGCATGCTCAAGTACGACACGACCGGCCTGCAGAAGGCGCGCCACGCCTGTAATAGGCTAGAGAACTCTGGTCGGTGGCAGGTGCAGTACTACCAGCCCCCCATGACCTTCCCCGACTTCTCCATCTACCGCTTTGAGCATGACGAGCACACCGGCACCGGTACCGCCACGGCGAACCTCCCCACCATTGGCCTCGGCTTCTGCCTCTTTGGGGATGTGAAGATCAACAGTCACACCATCAAGGCGGGGGAGTGCTTCGCGGTCCCTTACGGTGAGGTAGAAGTGCAGGCCAATAATAGCAGAGCGCTGCTCTTCATTGCTTCCATGAATAAGACCCCTCTGGCAAAGATTTAAACGGGCGAAAGAAAAGATTTTGTTTTATAGTGTTACAAACCTTTATATGACTTTGCACCTCTTGCAAAGTAGACAAAAACGGAAAAAAAAAAAAACAATAACAAAAGACAAAAGAAAAAAAAAAATTAACAAAATTCAATTACAAAAACAAAACAAAACCGAATACAAAGTCATGCTTTTCACGGCATTGTGAATCAAAAGTGCTTTCCATCTTCTTTTTTTATTTTATTACTACTATTCAAAAGGTTTCACTAGTCGTTATCCATCTTATATGCCCTTATAGTTACAATTGGTAAATTGATTTTATATTGCACTTGTTTTCAGGTATAGCTCACCCACGTAACACATTTTTCATTATCTTTTGTTTTTGAATATCACCATCCCCCCTCCCCCTTTTTCTCCTTACCAATAAAGCAAACCTTAGTCTCTCTCTCCCATGTCAGTAGTGTTGCGACAGTCAAAAGAGGTCCAAGAGGCTAATAGAAAACGACTGCAGGAGATTCTCCGCAAACCGGGGAATGGGGAGTGTATGGACTGTGAGGCAAAGAACCCCACTTGGTGCAGCGTCAACATTGGTATTTTTATCTGCATTCGCTGCAGTGGTCTGCATCGCCAGCTAGGGGTTCAAATCAGCAAAGTCAAGAGCTGTACCATGGACTTGTGGGAGGAGGAGCAAATCAACTTTTTAGATCGGATGGGAAACCTCAAGGCGAGAGAAATCTATGAGGCGACATTACCGAGATTCACCGCACGCCCAGGGCCGCGGTCCTCGACGGCGGAACTGCTTAAATTTATAGTAGAACGGTACAAGGAGAGAAAGTACTACCGTGAGCCAGGGACGGCGGGGGACCCGCACCCATCCAACGCTAACCAAAAGACGGAGGATGAAAGGGAGATTAGTTGTTATCTAGAAGAACCAAAGAAACGGACCGTGTTAGAATGGCTCTCGGATCAACCGATTAATGATCACCGTATGTCCACCTCCAACTCTAGT
The DNA here is from genome assembly GCA_000482185.1 of Angomonas desouzai. NCBI lineage: Eukaryota > Euglenozoa > Kinetoplastea > Trypanosomatida > Trypanosomatidae > Angomonas > Angomonas desouzai. The sequence goes on along the minus strand of AUXL01000038.1, from coordinate 23,555 downwards.
TTTTACAATGACGTCGAGATGCAGTATATGCAGGCACAGAATAAGGCGAAGGAACAGGCGGATAAGATGGTATCCAAACAGCCGCTTTATTCGGAGCACCCCCTAAAGCCGACCCCACCGCCTGGCGGAAAGGCGCACTCTGCCTCCCCCAGGAAAGGCTTTTTCGACAACCCTCATAACTCTGGAGCACAGTTTACCCCCCATCAAAACTTTGTCTTTCGGCAAGGCAACCATGCCCTTGCGGCTTCTCGGGAGCCCTCCATCGGCGGCAGTGCCACCAAACGGAAAATGAACTCTTTTCCCAACGTTGACGATGAGCTGTCCTGCTCCATGTTCTCTCAGCCTGTCTTGTATAATACGAACCAACCGAGGAAATCGAACTTCCGTGGAGAAGAACCGGCCACGCCTTACACTCCCGATGCAAGGGCCACCTCCGTCCCAGTCCCCGTGACACGCGTTACTCTTGCGGTCCTCTGGATCAGGAGGAGGACCTCTATACCTACCGCTCCAACAACGCCGGACAGCGATCCACGTCCATGTCATTTGTCGTCCCCACCCCTGGACGTCTCTCCAACAGCGGAGATATCTCCCCCATCCGCACTCCCCCGAATGAACCGGTCCTTTTGCGTCCCTCACACGAGAAGGCACACTACGATCCCCACCGAATCAACAGGGAGTTGGACCCCTACGAGCATCAATTGCAGTCCTCTGGAGGGTCCAGGAAGAGGCCTTTGATTTCCCCGTCACCGGATTAAAAGAAAAGGGTGTTTTTTTTGCTGTTAGTCAAAAATAGCTTCTGTTTTAATTTACCACTTCCATTGTACATTTCGTGTTCTACATCGCTCAACCCGTCTTTCTCTTTTGTTGTTGTTTTTTTACTGTTGTCGTTGTTCCGTTTCTTGTGGTTATTCTACAATGTGCTATTCCTACATACTTTCTCTCCCTTTTATATTTACCTAGCGGTATAGTTATTAATTTTTCACATTGGTTAATACAAATGCCCCCTAAGCAAAGGGGTTCGGTACAAAGAGGCTCTACGGCGTCCGCTGGGGGCGACAGAAGAAGGAGCTCCGGAGGCAGCTCGAATACAAAGTCGGACAAGTCCTCCAAAAAAGGATCCGCCGGCTCAGGACGGTCACGCTCCCCGGTGTTCTGGGGCTGCGTCAGTGACACGTACTTCTATTCTGGCCCACTGGGGGAACCGGTGGGGGAGGTCAGTGCCAACTCCATCGTGGTGGAGTCGCAGCGCTTTCAAGACCCGCTCAACAACTGGTGGATCAGCACGCACTCCACCGACGGCGATGTGATGTGGTTTTCCATCTTTGACGCCAGTCGGCCGCTCGTGGACCGCCAAGAGGGAGCAGAGAAACCGGAGCCCATGTGGAAACGGGTGTTTGACTCCAGAGCTGCGAATGAGAACCAATCCACTTTGAATCACGATAGAGCCACGGAGATTACCTCCGATTTGCTAGAAAGGGAACAGTGTGGGGAAGGGGTAACCACAAAGGAAGTGTTGCAACCCCACGAAGACGTTCCCAGTGAAGTGGAGCTCTATGAATACTACTGGGACTCTCTGTCCCCCACGTGCTCCCCGGAGGAACTCCTAAAGACGAACTGGAATCTCCGCCACCAGCGCGCACTGGAGGACTACCTGTTTAATAAAAACGTCTCCAACATTGTTGCGAAAGAGGTGTTGGACAATGTTGTGCGCCAGTTTGAAGAAAAGGCACTGAGTGTGGTCGGTACGATTGGCGAGGAGATGGTGAAGTCGATCAGCGACAGGAAAGTAAGACAGCACCCCAAATACGCCCAGTACTTTTATGACCGGGACGGCATATTGCTCCACATGTGCATTGACACCAAGTCCGGCTTCTATGGCGGTGACCAAGTCGCCGAGAAGGTGGCATTGAACTATTTCAAGAGTCACCAGCTATTCTCAGTGGAGGGACCCAAACACTTACTCTATGTTCCTCTCATGACACAAATACGGTTTAACGGCTACTTGTTTATCGCCTCTGCGATTCCTCCCGTCTCGGAGAAGGGCTGTGTGTACGCCGCCCCGACGCCTACTAAAAATATCGACGCCCCCGCAGTGGTGACCCACGCTCTTGGAGAGATGGCCCATGCGTTCAACCTAGTGGAGCACGAGGTCACCGTGGAGGGTCAGACCTGGAAGACGACTCTCCCTCTCGACGTTCAAGTCTATGTGGGGACAGACCGGCGCATGTATCTGATCAACACGGGCCGTCTTCTGCCCTCTCTTCTGCCTCTCAAGCCGGATACCAAGAAGGCAACGAAGCCCTCCAGTGCCGGCGCCACCGCTAGTGCACCCAATTCCAGGTTTACGGATAGTCTTACACACCGTGTGAGACCAGAGTTGTTTTTAGGATTCAAGGAGCCCCTTAACGCGGATGTCGCCGTTGCCCGCTGTCACACCAAGGACGATGTGAATCACGGTCTTGAACTGGCCGATTATGTGATGGGAGACGGCTGCACTCGCGTGGCTGGCCAGATTGGCCTTCAATTCCCCGTGGACGCCCCGCTGTTGCCGCTGGTGAATTGCCTCTTGTGTCACAATGAGATGGATAATGAAATGCGCTTTGTGTGCTGCCATAGTCCCACGGGGTGCTGTAGTATTTGCGCGCAGTGCTACACGAAACGAATGTACGAGGCGCTCTCGAATGAGACCCGTCAGCGAAGAAAGAGCAGCACCAAGAAGGAGGACACCAACGCTGCTTCACCCGCTGCGGACGGCGAGGAGGAAGGGGAGGAGGAAAGTGGAACGGAGACGCTCTTCATCTCTCCAGACAGTTCTACCCCCTCTGCCGACTTCTCAGATGTGGCCCGCTGCGGTAGCCCCCGAAAGAGCCCGACAATCTTTCCTACCCTCTCTGCCCTCTTTCACATCAACGGGGTCAACATGTCTGCTCTGCCGTACGTCTATTATCGTCTCCCGTCCACCTCCAAGTTTGCGGTGAAACACTTTCTGGAGGTGGAAATGATCGCTAGGGCGGCGCGTCAGCTGCTAGGGACCAAACTTCGTGGGTGCACCACACGGGATCAGGTGCGGAGTGCCGTGGAGGCCTTCTTTGTGCCACTGCTCCAGGAGCGCACGCAGCAGGCCCTCAAATTCTGGGCGAGAGAGTTAGGACCGGAGATCACAAAACTGTTCCCCGCCGTCGTCGAGCCCTTCCGTACCTCCGCCATCCCCCTCGATCTCCTCACGAGTCGGATTCAAGAGCTCACAGGGGTCTACCTGACTCAAGCCTCCGCCGAGTCGTTTTCGTTAGCGCTGGAGAAGCGGTTTGTAGAAATCGACCGCATTGTACCAAAGTGTAGGACGGCACGGTGCCCCGTCCTGGTGGGCACCGAAACCGAAAGTGAAAAAATAGAAGTTGGAAATACTCTCGAGAAAATGCTCTTGTTCTGGATTGGATATGCCCCCGAGGGCAGTGTAGAGGCCTTACAGCCATTTTATCTCGAAGACACCGTTGGGCTTCAGTAAAAAGGTCCCCCATCATTGCACTTTAGAATGTATATAATGTTGTTGCTCTTTCTCTCTTACAGAAACACTTTACAATTTTTGTTTTTGCTACTATTAAAGTATCTTCTCTGGATTAATATTATTGTTCCCTTTTTTATCCCCCCCCCCACTTTTTTTCTTTTCTTGGTATAAAGTCATGGAATACGTGTTTTACTCTCCCTTTTAATCGTATCCCCCATGGCACAGCAACCCGCCAAATTAGCCTGGAAGCAGCGCGTCACCTTTGGTCTCTCCGCCTCCCAGTTCGGCATGGCGCTTGGCTTCTGTGGGAAGGTGTTCGACTACGTGAATTACCTGCGAGAAGTAGTGGGTACAGAGATGGAATTTAAAGGGAATGAGTGCACCGACCACGGTATCCGAACGGAACCAAAGTCCAGGGCACTGTACGAGGCGCTGACAGGAACTCAGGTGGTGGATGGTAGCTTTTACCTCTCCTCTGAAGGTAGTCTCGGCTGCTCTCCAGACGGAAGAATCTTTTATGACGTCGATGTGCTGGAGACGAACCGCTCGAGCTCTGATTTGACAGTGAGTAGGCGGGTCTCTGAAGTAACGAGTGAAACACCAGAGTCCCCTCTCACCGACTCCCAGCAGCGCACCTGTATTTCGATTCCCTTTCGTAGGAAAAGAGGTCGAAATTCTACGAATAGCATGGAGGGCGAGATTACCATTAAACGTCAACGAGTACGTTTGTTGGAAATCAAGTCCCCGTTTAGCGCCCTCTACGATGGTGACAAGCCCGGGTACCAGCCCTTTGGTATCCCCTTGCACTATATGTGCCAAATGCAAGGCCAAATGGCGATTGCGAATTGTGAGGAGTGCGACTTTTTTGTCTATCTGGACCACCCCCGTTGTCAGTGTGTGTGCTGGCGGGTGAAACGGTCGAGGGAATTTTGGGCCTGGGCGGAGCCGAAGCTGCTTCAGCTCGTGCATTGGGTGCGGGTGGGTTGCCCGGATTGGCTGGACCGCAGTTTCGAGTACAAACGATTTGACTTTTCCACCATAGGGGTGCTCCCGTTGGTATTTCCCTATGACCTCACCCTTAACGCTGTGATCGAAGATAGAAAGAGGTTTCCCTTTTTCTACCGTTGCGCTCCCGTTTCCGCGTGGTCCTCTTCGTCTTGTTTGGAGAATTGGATGAGTGTCCTTCAACTCTCTTCCATTCACCTGCTCTTTGATGAAAATAATCACGAGGATTGTGAGGTTACTGGTATTCGGTGTGTGTGCGAGAAAGATTACCTGGCCGAGTTCATCGGGTGGAACTCTCTCTGTGATGATCCTTTGCTCTCTCAAGAAGACCCCTCGTTGGTACAACTTACGATCGAAAAGCCTTCCGATTGGGAAAGTGGCACCTTAGAAGCTGAAACGGACGACGGTTTAAAATACCAATTCCATTTCTTTCAGCAAAAGCTGTTTTTACACCTGAGGGATGTGACCCCTATTCTTGAGCCCTGTCCAGCCATGTGTACCCCACCCCCACAGAGGCCCTCCAGTCACGCGGCGAGCGAGGTTTCACAAAAAATTAAACTCTCCCGTACCCCCAGTCGCCTTCCCTCGACCCCAAAGCGGACGGAAGAGGAACAGGGGAAAATGGCACCACCCCTTCAAGAAATAAGCCTAGAGGAGGTGGTGAGTGTACTCGAGAACACGGAGGACTGTGTCTCCGTTCACCTCATTCACAGTGCCACCGACCCCGTAGTGACGTTGCGGCGGTTTGACGCGGTAGTCGACGAGGAGACTTATGGAATGGTAATTCTGTCGGAATCCCTTCTTATTCAGTTTCTCACCTTGGACGCGCCGTTGGTGACATGGGATGACTCTGTGAAAGATTTATTTCAGCTTCTGAGGGAGGATGAGGAAAAGGGTAAAGTGGATACCTCACCATCCCGTTACCGCTCGCAATTGGTGTGCTGTGTAGTGAATTACTCCGGACTACTGGACCAGCATACACCCTCGGGCCGTTTTCCCTCCCGTCTTTTGCACTCTACCGATTCCGATTTGGTAGAGTGGGAGAAGAGTCTTCGAAGTGTATTTAACGATATTGCGGCATCGCAGTACCGTGAGCCGAACATAGATGCATAAATCAATAAAAAGAATGTGTCTCTCCCTACGTGTATAGAAAGTAAAACTTTGCTCACTTGATGAATGCGAGCTTGCAGTAGATATGAAGGAAATCATGAAAAAGTCAATTCCCTTTTATCACTCCCTCTCTTTTTGTCTTCACAGAAAATCATAGTTTTTTTTTTTTCCTTTTTAGTGAATGAGCACAGTCGCCAGCTCCACCGTGCCCACCGTGACGGGGGGTACCTACACCGCGCAAAACATCAAAGTAGAAGTGGTTAAAGTCCCTCCCTACGATCACCTATTTCCTGTCATCGAGGACCTTGAGGTGGGGGAAAACAAGGAAATCAACCCCTCCTCTGTGGAAAAGATTAGAGTACTAAAGGAAAAGGGGAAAAATGTAGAACGGCTTTCCATCTACTACAAGGGAAAGACGGAGGAAAATGTGCGGGAGCAACTTCAGCCCATTGTGAATCATTATAAATTACAGCTATTACAACTCTCCGAGAGAACGAAACGGCGTGTCCTGCAAAATAAGGAAACCACCGATTTCTCGACGCTGATGGTGCACTTTCAGTATGGTATGCCACTGAAGCAAAAGATCATTACTCGTTTCTCTACGGAGCAGACGACAAAACTTCTAGATGAAACCATGCCGTCTTACACCGAGTCCATGTCAGACCCACCGGAGCTCTCCGCCACTCGACAGCTGGCGCCCGCCGCGTTAGGCGTACTGAATGACTCTGTGGTGAATTTTGAGTCCACCGTCAATAAATTACTAGACCTAACCACAACTCCCCTCAAGGATATGAATTTATCACCATAAACGTGGAAAACTTTAGGGGTGCCTGTAACTTTATTTTTTCTTTACTTCGAAACATATTTCACCCCTTTTGTTTTTCTGTTGTTTTTACTTTTTTTTTTTTATTCTTTCCTCGCTTCCTGTATGGAAAACAACCAAAATACCAATATCGTTTCCATTGTATGCCCTGCGAAACACCCTGTATCATTATATAAAATGTGTATTTGTGGATATTCTTTAATTATTGTGTTTTACCTTTCTCATTTTTCTTATTTACTCTTTCCTGCTCTTTTCCGAAATTTTACTTTCCTCCCATTTCTGTTGAATCTTGTTAGCATCCTAGTGTCTTTTATTGATTTATTTGTTTTTGGTTTTCTTTACATTTGTCCTGTCGTATTCACGATCTTATTATTATTATTACATCACATTTTTGAAAAAAACTTGTGAACCTTAACTCCTCCAATGAGCAGCGACGGCAACCAACCCCAGAACACCAACCGCCCCGGTGGCTCCTTGTTTGAGATGATGTATCAACAACAGCAGCAACAGCACGCCCCCCAGTACCCCCCTCAGCAGTACCCCCAGCAGTCGTACGGACAGGCACCCCCTCAGCAGCAGCAGCCCCAAGGGTCCTACCCCCCGCCCCCCTCGTCGTACCCCCCTCCTCCCCCGATGAACTACTACCAGCCCCCGCCGACCCCGGCCTACCAGCCCACCACCAAGGATGAGGAATACTACAAAGGGTTTCACGACGGAGTGGTGCGCCCGAATGGGCCTATTTGGGGTAACGCCCTCTCGTGGATCGTCCCGGTGTGTGTGAATATCGTCCTCTTCTGCGGTCCCATTTGGTACTTTCGTCGAAAGTACTCCCAGTCGATGGGCAATATGGCCAAGAAGGCGGGACAGAAGGGAAAGGACGGCAAAAGCTCCAACCCTTTTGACTCCATGATGGACATGATGAATCCCATGAAGGCCAAGAACTTCCGCACGGAGGTGAAGAGCACCAAGTTTCAGGACGTGATTGGTATCCCCGAGGCGAAGGAAGATTTGAAGCAGTATGTGGACTTTCTGAAGGACCCCGCCAAGTTCACCCGACTCGGTGCCCGCCTCCCGAAGGGTTGCCTTCTCACCGGCCCTCCTGGTACTGGAAAGACCCTTCTGGCGAGAGCCGTCGCCGGAGAGGCCGACAAGCCCTTCTTCAGCTGCTCTGGTGCCGACTTTATTGAAGTGTTCGGTGGTAGTGGTCCCAAACGTGTCCGTGAGCTCTTCCAGGAAGCCAAGAAAGAGGCCCCTTGTGTCATCTTTATTGATGAAATCGATGCCATTGGGTCCCGTAACCAGGGTGGACGCTCCATGGGCGGCGGTGGTGGTAGCAGTGAGGAGAACCGCACCATCAACCAGCTCTTGGCGGAACTAGACGGACTGTCCAGCAAGGAAACCATTGTTGTGATTGCCGCCACCAACTACCCCGAGGCCATTGACAAGGCGCTCCTTCGTGAGGGTCGTTTCGATCGCAAGATTAACATCCCCATGCCCGATAAAGCCGCCCGCTGCGACTTGTTCGAGTTCTACCTGAAGCGCATCATCACCGGGGACCCCGAGTGCAAGCCCAAGGTGCAAGTCTTCAAGCCCCGCAAGAAGGAAGGCGAAGAGGGAGAGGAAAAGACGGAGGAGAAGGAAGCTAAACCGGTGGTGGAGGAAAAGGCCATTGAGGTAAAGGTGATAGAGGGAGTGAGCAACAAAAAGTACGCCGAAACGCTGGCGGATCGCACCCCTGGTGTCTCCCCGGCTCAGATTTCCACCATCGTCAATGAAGCCGCGCTCAACTCCGCCATGATTGGCAAAGAAGTGGTGCCGCTGAGTATTCTGCAAGACAGTATTGACGACGTTCTGATTGGCAAGAAGCACCGACAGAGAATGTCTGACAAGTCCTTGACCCGCACCGCGTACCACGAGGTGGGCCACTGTATCATGGCCTGGCTGAACCCCCTGCAAAAGGACGTGATTAAGATTTCCATCATCCCCAGAGGAAGAGCCGGTGGCTACACGCAGCAAGTCCAGGACGAGGCGATGGAACCGCAAACTGACGAATTTCTCTTTTCCCAATTGTGCGTCCTTATGGGCGGCCGTGTGGCGGAGCGTCTCTTCATGCAAGACATCTCCACCGGTGCGATGGACGACTTGCAGCGCGCCACCCGTCTGTCCATGGAGAAGCTGCTCAAGTACGGCATGTCCAAGTCGATCGGGCAGCTAGCCTTTAAGCCCAATGATAAGAACGACGGACGGGCGTGGATGACGTGGTCAGAGGAGCTCCACACCATGGTGGAGGGCGAGGCGCGTGGGTTGGTGGCCTCCGCCTATGAACACACGGAAAAGACCCTCACTGCCATGAAGGACAAACACGAACAATTGACCAAGTTGTTGTTGGAGAAGAAAGAACTGAACCGAAAGGACATTGAAAGTGTGTTGGGGGAACGCCCAAAGAAGAAAAACTAAACATCTTATGAACATGAGAAAATAAATAAATCAAAGACATATTATTCTTCACATTACCTTTTTTTTCCTTTCCAATTAAGAAAAAAGGGTGAAAACACCATTTCCATATTTTATTATTTCAAAGACGATCAAGAAGCTAGGCAAAGGAAACGGAAAGTTTGGTGTAAAATCCACCTTCCACTTTGTATACCACTTATTATCCCTGCGCCTTCCACTTCTTGAATGTTTTTCTAACCTAGGAGCCCTTCTTTTATTTTCGTAGTTAAAAAAAGAAATTTTTATCACAGATCTGAAAAAAACAAAATATTTATACCATCATTATATTTGAGAAAATGACCTAAATTGTTGATTATTTTGGTTTATTTATAATGTTTCTGCGGGTGCAATTAGTCGACTGTGGCCTTTGATATTAGTTGACTATACTACCTCTTTTTCTTCTCTCTTTGTTGTTTTTCTGTAGTATTACCCCCTCCCATAGTAGACAGTAGAGAAATGAGTGAGGTCCCCAGCGACGTGTACCCCCTTCTACGCCAAATGCGACAAGTATTCGAGGAAGTCGTCTCCATGCTGCAGGAGGACGAGTCCCGCATTCGACGGGCATACTTGGATCTACAAAATGAAAGAGATCAGATGGCGAAGGAACTAGCGCTCTGGAGGAGTGAGTGTCAACAGTGGCGAAAGGAAATGGAGGAGGTGAGAGCGGCGCGTGTCACCTCTTCATCTTCATTAAAACCAATAGAATTCCATCCAGTGAAAAGGTCTCCCGAGAGAGAAGCACTAGCGGATAAATTGTCGACATCTGGGACGAAGGCCCCTGTGAATTTAGAAGATCCAAAGGCGGGACAGTTTTCTTACTACGATTTAGAAACCACTAAAGTATCCGAGTCCCCCGTCAAGGACCGATCGCTCTATGCCATTCCAGAGGGCTATGAGAAGGTGGTCCATCTCCGCCCCTCTCCCCCGCAGGCACCGGAGCACCCAATGACACTAGAGGAAGGGGAGACCCCGTCGCTCCTTTCCTCCCACATCCACCGCTCCATCAGTGCCCGCTCTGACCCTCACTATCCCGAGTCTTTCTGGATCTACGTGTGGCCCGCCTTTGGCAATTCCGCCCCACTGCATCTAACCCCTGCCAAGGTGTTTGTCTATAGTTACTACAAGTACATGGAGGATGTCACAGAGAAGGCGGCCAAGGCGCTCTCGTGTCAGCCCGCACCGAAGCGGTTGCATGAACCCGACGGGACACCGGTCGAGGAAATATACAAGTTGGTACCGAATCAGCACTATATTATATTTCCCTCTGGTAGCTTCTACCGCCCCGAGGCGGTCCCCTCTCAGCTGCTGCGCCTCTTGGTGAACCAGTCGAAGCAGGTGTGGTCCTCTGCCTTGTATTAGAGCAGGTCGGAGAGGGGAAATATCTCATTTTACTGTACAGTTTATGCTTCACTTATAGTTATGCTTTACTTGTCTGTTTGTATCTTGACCATGACGAAGGGGACTTCGTTCTCTTTAGTTAACGTTTTTTATTCTCCCCTCTCTCCTGTTCGGCTTTCTTTTTAATCTATAATTGTATTTCTAAGAAATAATGTACGAAGAGTTTTCTGGTCGGCGAAGGGTCAATGCTAACAAGTCGGAGAAACAGGCACACTTTGCCAAAACCACTAGAAAGGCCTTTCTCGAGGAAGGACGAAAGCAGAAGGATGCGGAGAGGGCGAGGATGGAGGCCTATCGTCGTCTCTGTGAAAAGGAAGGCATTCAGTCGCAGCGATTGAAGGAGTACGACGAGGCGAGGGTCAACGCGAAGCAATCCCTGCAGGAGAGGCTCGACGAGGTGGATCAGGACACGACCCTCACCAACAATGAAAAGAAAAAGAGAAAGTTCAACTTGAAGCGCAAGTTTGCCGCCACGACGACGAATGAGGTGTTGGAGAAGAAACCCAAATTTAGTGCTGTACATAAAGTTGAAGAATTAGCCCGAAAGAGGGAAGAAGAACGCGCAAAGAAGGCGGAAATGATTGCAGCTAGTAAACGGGAAAAGGCAACCAAAATCCAAGCGAGGTCTACAAGAAACAAATTGCTGTCTCAGCGCACCAAAAGAGGGCAGCCCATTCTCTCGAACCAAGTGCAAGTCCTCCTGGACAAAATGAACAAATCGTAAAGATTTTGAACGCTTGGGAGATTATTGAAATGCTTCTTTTATATTATATTATTACCCCTAAATACCGTTTAATTTATTAACATCCCTTTTTAAAATAATCTTTTTCCCATCGTTTACAATTTGCTTCTTTTCCTAACTGTTATTTTCACGCATGATATCTATTTTTTCCTTTCCCTTTCTTACCATTTCTAAAAAGTATAAAAGTAGAAATTAATTGATTATGCAATCTCGAATCTCCGTGGGTGGTTACTTTTTTGGGTTAATTCTCATTATTGTAGGAATCTTGTTTCCGCTGATTGCAATGGGACTCCGCTCTAGATCTATTTTCAAGCGAAACTCCGCCCGCCCCGCCCCCTTCCAGTTCAACTAAACGATCGAGTGTCATTACCGTGTTCATTGGCCCTGCTCAATCTTTGAGTATTGGTGTTGTAGTGTAATTACCACATTTTCTTTATGTCGTTAGTTTCCTATCACTTCCTAATTATCTGTATTTTTTTTTTTTTGTTGTTGTTGTTTTACCGCTATGTCCCTCCTCTCTCCCTTTCCTTAAATCTATCCATTCTAGTTCAATAGTATTAGTGCTGCGTCGATGCGAAGTTGGGTACGGAAACCCTCCCTCCTCCTTCTTCCCTCCTCGACACTCTGTTCGGTAAGGTGTGCCTCTGATGGAAAGGAAAAGGAGCCCTCCAAACCAAAGAAAGGCTTAGACTTCACCAAAGGCGAGGAAACCCCAAATACAAAGGTGGACGCCAACATTAGACAATCGATTACTAGTGGACTCTCTGTGAAGGCCACGCCGGCGTCGGTCAAGTCTGTGTTCAATGAAAAAACTAAAGCGAGCGCTTCGTCTAGACGACCCATCTTTTTGCAATCAGCCAAGAAGGAAGTGCAAAAAAGTGAGGTAAAGGATAAATCCGGTAATATAATTCCCGCGGATCAAGAAGCAAATGAGTTAAAAACGGCGGCCAAACCCGAACACGGCCCGATGGTACCAGACTACGGCCCTCTCCGTGCCAGCGGTCTGTGGTCCGTGGATGAGGTGATGGACGAGGAAAAGAAACGCGTCGACTTTAGAAAAATTGATGATATCGAAAGCGAAATTATCACCGACATGCACGATGTGGAAGAAGCACTGGTTCCCTATGCCGAGGAGGAGAAGTGGAAGCACAAGCTTATGTTTGTCCACAAGTTCAAAAAAACGCCCAAGCACCTCACCTGGAAGGAGCTGGGAGAGGAGATTGAGTGTCTGGACTGTGTATTTGAGTTGGACGAGCATCGCCCGGAGGAAATGTTCACGTTGAAATTTTACTTTACCGATAAAAAGACGGGAACTCGGGATGTGGTGTGGTCCGCTAGGAATGATGTGGCCTATTCGGAGGGGTTTACCGATCTTTTGGCCGCCGTCGGCGCCTGTCTCGGGCGGTCCGATGTTCACCGAACGATTCGCTTTGATGACGGAAGGGGCACCACCACCGATATGGCCATCCGGAAGCGGTCACGGTACACCAGCGATATTCATCTCGCCTTTCGTCCCGCAGAAAAATACAACATGTATCAGCGAAAAGTCGAGACGGACGAGTACGAGGCGCAGATGGAGGCGGAGGGCATGAGCACCTGGGGCTACCACCCCTCCCTGATGGACCCCGAATATAGCGAACTAGACTACCAGGACCCAGAAGGCACCTATGAAGTGGCTATATCCGCTCACGCCTTTTGCTTCATCTTTCTCAAAGCCGTCAACCGTCTTCTTGCTCGTCCAATGAAGGAGTTCTACCGCCCCTCCCAGCTGATGCGGACGGCGAGGATCAAGACGGAGGACGACATTGGCATCACCCAAGCCGTGAAGGGTTGGTTAGGGGTGGATGAACAGATATTTCCCCACTTCACCCCTATAGACGCCATCCAGGAGCACTGGCTCGGACAGGACGCGCCCTTCTCTCTGGTGGCCATTGTCAACAAACTGCGTGAAATGACCTATTTGAAGCCGGAGAATCCCGAATTTCAGTCGTGGCTCTCTGTGCGTCACCATGACACCCATCTGGCGATACGCAACATGGGGGTGAAGCTGCTGGGAGTGGGGGCCAGTTCGCTCTTTATGCCCGTCACGCACAACCCGACCGTCAATCGTCTGCTCCCCAAGCACCAGCAGCGGCGACTAGAGAGTGGCGTCTCGCTCAACTCCGTCTTAGGACTACCGGATGAAACACGGAAAATCGAAGAGTTTAAAAAGATCACCGGCAATGTTCGTCTTTCCGAATCCAAGGGCGAGAGTACGGAGAAGGAGAAGAAGGAGGAAAAGGAAGAGCAGCAGTGAATCATTGGTGTTCACGCAACCTAATATCTCACAGCTTATTTAATTTAATGATATTTTCTTATTACTAAGCATAAGCACTTTTGTTACACATTAATAATCATATTCACGTATCTGCTTTAGTGTCTTTGATGAATTTTTTTTCTATGTTGAAATGTATTTGTTGGCAAGTCACTTTTTTTCTCTCCTTTCATTTTTGCTTCTTTAATTAATAAATAATAATAACATTAAGCCACTTCCGTTGCAAATTATAAAATCACACCATATATTTAATAGAATAATTTTTTTTTTTTTTAAATGTCGCAAGAGGCCTCTACGGATAATAGTAGGGCCACCAAGCGACCCCGTCAACAGGAAGAAAATGCCAGCAAGTTACATAATCAGTTAATTGAGTTTAGTAAAGAGGTGGTGGCGATGAAGACCAAATTAATGAACACCACCGACTCTGGCGCCCCTCTGGGCCCTTCTATTCAAAAGGAGTTATGGAATCTATTACTGGAACTGGAACCCTATCTCTATCTTTGTGTTAGTCCTCTTCACCCCCTCAGTCAGCTTTCTGTAACGCTGTCCTTCAAGACGGAAAGCACGTCCAAGAACGTAAAACACGCTCTCTTGGCGTTTCGAATCTATATCGCCGTGTTTCAGCTCTGTGTTTTCGACATTGCGCTTCTCACACACGGTGTGTTGGTGCTACTCAGTCTGTTGCCTCACTTCTCCAGTCCCGAGACGACAGAGGCGGCGCACACGAAGCGATATATTGACGTCCTTTCTTTTGGGATTCACTCCATCATGCGAAGCGATCCCGAGTGGGGTTCCACATTTTTGAGTGTCATCATTTCCAGCGGCTGTTTGCAGAATTTCATGCTCTCCGAGGAGCCCCATACCTCTGGTGACGTCGGGTGTGGTGAAATAGTATTGGATCGGAGTGAGTTCCTTCAGCTAAAGGTACCCCCGATGGACAGGAAAAGTAATGATGTGAGTATGCTTCTAGACGCCGCCTTTACCTCGGTTATCGTTGCCTCCTCCGAAGAGGAAGTGTGTAATACGGTGCACGGCATTTGTTTGTTGTTTTACGAGGCGATGAAGGTCGACCACTACACTCCCAAGGCCCAGGAGGCCCTCCTGTTGGTCCGACTGGCCTGCAGTGTACTAACGCGCCCCTCCCCTGACGCCAACAGTCGACTCACTCCTCACATCCATCACGAAAAGCGTTTCAAAGAGGATCAAATGATACGACAACACCACCAAGATATTGTCACCGCGAGAATGGTGGAGGCGGCAAGTCAACTGATTTCACTTCTCCTCCCTAAGCAAGAGGGTGGTACCGAGCTCGACCGGCTCGTGTTACATAGTATTCTAGAGCACTGGTTCCTGTCTGAGCGTCGCGTCCCTCCGAGGTCATCACCGTTACCGCAGCTGTTGGAGTTTGAAATGCGCAAGATCGAGCCGGTCCTCCAACTTCCCTCTTCCTCTCTGCAGGATATGATAACCCTTCTCACCCGGGTGGTACTAAAGTGGTCGCAGCTCTTACTAGTAGGCGATATAAAGGGGAACCGAAGCCTCTTGAACTACTCTCCCGAGGTTGCCTCCCAGCTGAGTTCATTTGATTTGTTGATCAGTGCCGTGGAGCAGCTGAGTGGAAGCCTTCGCTCGTTTAGAGGGCACCTGCATGACGACGTTTACTTTCTCCATCACTTTGTTATCAAGGCCCAACTCTCCTCACTGATTTCACAGAAATTGTACTACCGATGGCATGTTTACGACGAGAAACGGTGTTTCTTTTCGGAGCGGTTAACCGTGTTGTTTAACGAGGAAAGTCTCCTGAGCGCTCTAAGTGAATTTCTACTCTCCGTGAAAACAAGAACAGATGTGGTGAGTTTTTGCTACATGAATGCGGTGTCTCTCTCCTGGATTCAATACCTCCAGAGTCAATCCTCAACCACTTCGTCACTAACCAGAAAAATCGTCTCCACGAGGACCTGCTTGATTTATTTGCCGAAATTCACAGCATCGCCACCACCTACCCCTCTCCGCACCTCCCCGTATTGTTTGACACCCTTCTCCTCGCCTTCCACTCGTGCCACAACGCCACTGGGGAACTTCGAAAGATCATTCTTGCCTTTATAGAAGACAATCTGCCGCTTTTTCTTTCCCTTTGCGGGTGAGGCTGAAATTCCAGATATTGCGTGGTCTTTACTCTTCAAGGAAATTTCACTTTGCCTACCCATCCAAACCGAGCCAGAGCACGTCTTGAACCTCATGGAAAAGATTGGACCCGAAAAGAGACCCTTTGCATTCTTGGGGGCGATGGAGGGTGGTATTGTGGTGCTGAAGGAGACCAAGCACCTTACCCTGTCGTTTGAGACGGCCCTTTTCACTCATTTATCTAACCATTTCAGTCAGTACGCCAAAAATGAAGACGTGCTACGGTCGTTTGTTAAACTCACCCTCTTGCTGTCCTCCAAGGTCCTCCGTGCAGAGTATTGTGGGGAAGAAGACGGTGCCTCCCGGGTTGTGGTAGCCTCCGTTGTCAATGTCGACGATGATAATGAAACTTCGACGTCATTACTAGGCGAGCCGCTCGAAAGCACTCTACTACGTATCGCCCAAGAGACGCTGAGAGTCATGGAGTCTGCCGAGAAGCCCCATAAAGACACGTTGGCGCAGTTTCTGTGTTCATTGGGGATTCTTATGCCTTCGGCCTGCGCCAAAAGCATTCAGCAGTTACTTCCGGTATTTTCTTCGAGTGATTCCGAGTCCGTACGGTGCAGTTTGGGCCCCGCGTGCGTCTACAGCGCCATCTGCTCTCTTCTGAAGCACACCACTACGTCTTCTGTGACAGTGGATGACCTTCATCTGTTTTCCTTGGGGTCGGAGGAAGACCTCCCTGACTGGAATGAATTAGAGTTTGCCAAACAGCTCCTCACACTAGGATGGCTGCACCCGGAAGCGCCCTTCACTGAATATCTTACCTTGGTGATTAAACAGTGTACGCCCAGTATTTTCTCCTCTTACACCTCGTGGCATCAGCAACAGTGCCTAGCCTTGATTCAGGGAAGCATGACGAGACAGGAGGACAGCGACGCGGCATTTTCTTTGGTGGAAATGGTAAGGGATGTGTTAAACTCTTTGGACTGGACCGCCCTCGATCTGTGCCGTCGGTGCCCCTCCATCGCCACGTCGGTTTCCTTTCAACAATACTGCGACGCCCAAGAAAACGGTCTACGATACGAAGACGTGATGCTACAGTCCTTTGATGTGCTATTGGGGAGTGCAAACTTGGGAGAGGGAAAGGAAGAAGAAATTTTGGCCCTCCTCGATGGGTTCTCCGGCGGCCATAGCCTTTCCGCGTCTGTGGTGATACCTCCGAGTGTGGCCTACGTGCTCTACGCTCCCTTTAATGCAATGGAAAAGTTAAATAAGATTGAGTCCATCTTTAAAAGAAGAGGATTGGGAATTAAGGATATCCCGTCCATGATGAGTACCTGCCTACCGACAATACTGTTAAACCTCATCTCGCTCGAAGGAGACGCCCAGCTGGCGGAAAAGGAAACTCACACCGTGTCGTATGTGGAGGAAAGCTCCTTTTGCCTCTCCTCTGCGTTTCAAAGCCGCTTCTGTCAAGCCGCACGTCAGGTCATCTCCTTGGCAGAGTCGGAATACACCGAAGAGGCGATACGCTCTGCCCTAGAAAATCCAATGGAGCAGCCCCTTGCCGCACAGGTGACGGTAAAGTCTATTTTTGACATTATTGACAGTATTTCCGCCTTCTTTACCCAACGAAAACGGCACGTGGACGGGGCTGCTGACGATGATCCAGTTGTTTCGGCGTGCTCTCTGAAGCGATGGCTGCTTGGTCTCGCTAGCTTTGTTAACTTCCTCGCGACCCACGCCACCGTCGTCGCCGCCAAAATCCCCGCCATGTTGGAGTACTGTCATCCTCACAAATCGCTTCTTCCCTACACCTGTCTCGTGTGGAGAGACCTCATACGGAACTGCTCGGAGGATTACCTGTTGGAGCACGCCGCCTCGATGGTGGTGGACCTGGTAGAGGTGGAGCGACTCATTGTGCTCAAGGACGACGAGGTGATGATTAAGGATCTTCTGGAAGATGCACTGGAGAGACTATACTCCGTGTCTGCCGCGCTTGATTTTTGGCCATCGTACTTTGTGGTGTTAGCCCAAGGGAGTGAATTGATTTTGAAACTAAAGACGGAATCCGGGACGGACCTGCAGACCACCGCGACAACCCCTTCCCGCAAGAAAAAGATCCCCAAGGGTTCCCCAATGCGGTCCAAGTCTAATCTCTCCCAAGTGAGTCGTGTGAGTCAGAATCTCACCCAAGATGTCACCGCTGTGGTGAATGGGTTTCTTTCCATTGTGTTCACCTCTTCTGTAAAGTGCAAAATGCTATTTGTGGATTCCTTTTACCACTACATTAAACAGCTTTCCCCCGATGAGCGGCTTCAGTTGACGGAAGTGGCACAGGAAGAATTCCCCTCTCTCGTTCCCTTTTTACTTCGGTGTACCAGAGAGTTTCCTACCAAGGAGGCTAAGCTAGTGGCACTGAGTGCGGTGGGGCTGATTGGGGCTGTGTCTCCCGAGTTTCTTTCCACCCACACCGTGAACAACAGTACTGGAGAAGGTTTCTCTGTCTCTCAACGACAACATTATTTGGAGATCAACAAGGTACTCCACTGGAAAGAGATGGCGTTGGTGCTACTAGGCACCTACTGTCCTAGGGCTCTGACCAATACGAGCGATAGCGGCATGCACGACCGGGCAGCGTATGCGATCCAAGAGCTGCTTCGCATCTTTACTCGGAAGGAAAGAAGTACGGTGGGGGTGACGGCGCTAAGGGAGGATGAAGTGCTTCACGAAGGAGAGCTCAAGCGGTACACTTGGTGGTCTCGGCTGCCGGCCAAGACACAAAAACTGTTGGAAGGCTTCTTTACGACAAAGTTTAAGACGCTGATTTACCAGCACACGGAGCGAAAGACGCCAGAGTACAAAAGACGAATGTCATTTGATGACTGGGTTGTGCACTGGTTCAAGCATCTTGCCTCGCGGTGCGTGGGGACGTTTGGTGACACAGTGGTGGCCCTGCGGAACGTGGCCAAAAGGGACCCCAGCCTCGCCACCTTTTTAATCCCCTACATGGTGACCCATATCCTAGAGCGCGGAGAAGAGGAGTCCTTCAATGCTCTGGTGTGTGAGTTCGAGACGGTGTTCCAGGCGGCAGTGGCGGCAGAAAAACACGCTTCTCAGTGTGAAACACAAATCTCTTTACGGTCTGTCAATACGGTTGAAAACAGCCAACACATGGCCCCCATTGTCGATGAACACGTCCAGTTACTCGTTAATGTTTTGGAAGATATTCACCAGTTAAGGTTTCAACTGCTCGCGGTAAAAACTGGAGTGGCGAAGGTGCAGTTAGAGGAAGATGTGGACTTTGACCTTCTCGCTACTCGCATTGATCGATACACCCGCTTTATTGACACCGTCACCTGGAAAACAGCTGCGGTTGCCTCGCTGCAGATTGGAAGTAACATTCGGGCACTTCGCTGTTTAGAAAGTGAACGCTACTTACCCAAACCGACGGAACTGACGGAGCTCATCAAGCAAATACCACTTCAGCGCATTTTCGCTGCCCTCGGCGACCGTGATTCATCCAAGTCGGTCCACCGTCTTAATCATCATTTATCTCTCGATCAGGCCGCCTTTTCTCATGAAAATAACGGAGAGTGGCACTTGGCGCTTCAGAACTGCGAGCTTGTATTGCAACACAACCCTCACAGCATTCCCCATCAGCTCACCTCCCTTCGATGCATGAGGCAGCTAGGGCAACTACATCTCATGTCCCGGTATTCAAGGGCTCTCCTGAACGATGGAAAGGTGAAGGACAACTATAAATCGATCCTCTCTACCTCCGACCGCAAAACGGTGACGTGGTATGCCAATGAAGCGTCGTGGCGCCTTAGTGAAGTGGGAGGATCTTAACTTTCAACAGAACTTACCGGTGAGCCTTGCCGAGCCAGTGAGTGGGTTTGTAAATGTTCTAGAGGGTGGAAATGGGGTATTGGAAAGCGTCAAATCTTCTTTGGAAAAACAGCGGTGGTCTATCATATTGGCCCTTCATTCCAGCTGTCGCGAAGGATACGCCCAGGGGTACAATTTTGTGGTGCTGGCCCACGCCCTGGCCGATCTGGAGACCGCTAGTGAAATTCTACAAGCAAATGGAAAGGATATCAGCAAGGGAAAACAAGAATTAAACACATTGGTGAGAGTCCTGCATAAACGGACCGAGGCTGCTGATCAAACGCTGGAGGGTCGCGAACCCCTTCTCTCCCTCCACCGCGCCTTGTATCAGTCTGTTGGTCTTCAGAAAGAGGTGGCGGACACTTGGCTGCAGTACGCAGGTCTCTTGAAGGACGCTGGGTTCTACGACGCCGCGTGGAGTGCGGTGCAACAGGTTAACGCGGTTAGTTCCACACCCAGTTCCGTCAGCCACGCTTATTATGTGATGGCGGCAGAACTATTGTGCGACGCCGGAAAAAAGAATCAAGCCGCCGACTTTGCCAACCTGCACTCCCAGGACACCCATCTTCCCAAAAAGATTCGCTCCGAGTTAAAAGTACTCACCACCAAATGGAATTTGGAAATTGGGTCACAGACCCCAGCGGAGGTGATTGCTGCCTTCAACGATGCGCTCCAGATGAATGAAAGCGAGGACGCGCATTACCAACTCGCCCGGTTCTACGACCAGTTGTACACCCTTTCCATGGAGGCGTCCGATAACACCCCGGAAAAGCACCTGCACTCGATTCGACACTACACTATACACGCCTTAGTACACTATGGGAAGGCCCTCTTGTTAGGGAACACCACTGTGTCGGTGTCGCTGCCTCGCATGTTAACCCTTTGGTTTGATAGCACTACGTTACTGATGACGGAGAACACCAATTCCAGTGATACGTACGAAACCCTCAAGGCGATGAACATGACGATGGAGGGATTCTTAAAAGGAAATGGGGAGCAACCCTCCATCCCGCTCTACGTACTCGTCACCGCCCTCCCTCAGATTCTCTCCCGTATCACCCATGCCTGTCCCGACGTTGTGTTTCTCATCACGACGACGGTGGTCAACCTGATGATCGCCTACCCCCAACCGTGTTTGTGGATGGTACTGCCGATCGCCTTTGGTAAGCAGCAGAAACGATCCGAGGTGGTCAAGACCAAAATTATTCACGTGTTCAAGCGACAGCCGGGAACGGAGAAGGTGCTGGAAGATGCCTTTAATATCTTTAACTGTCTCATGGAACTGTGCAACTGCCCTCCGAATAACTTTACGGCCCCGGGTAAGATTAAAAAGCTGCCCTTTATTCAACGAGTGGAAAGAGTCTTTCCTACCGCCAACTTTATTTTGCCCACGCTGGCTAATCTGACGCCGTCCATCTCCTGTGGGGAGGCTGGGATGGAGGTGTTTCAGGTGACCTCCACCTTTCACCACTTTGACGACAGGGTACAGATTATGAGCTCCCTGCAAAAGCCGAAGCGGATTTGGATTCACACAAGCCAAGGCGAGGTCGTGTCTTTTCTCTGCAAATCAAAAGACGAGCCACGGAAAGATATTCGAATTATGGAAGTGGCGGCGTTAATGAACACTTGCTTTCTCAATGACAGTGACGCTTACCGAAGGGGGTTTGCCCTCCGGCGGTATGCCATCGCGGCCTTGGCGGACGACTGCGCGATGATTGAGTGGGTCAATAACATTGAAACCCTTCGCAGTGTCGTCAACAACTGTTACACGATAGACGGTACGGGGCCCAAGATATCGCAAGTGAAGGCGTGGTATGGAAAGGTGGAGAGTAAGGAGCTCACCAAGCTAAATCTATTTAAGCAGTACATTTTGCCTATTTCTAGGCCGGTACTTCACCAGTGGTTTGCGCGGGAGTTCTCCAACAACCAAGAATGGTACGACGCTCGTAAGCTCTACACCAAGTCCACCGCGCTGTGGAGTATTGCGGGGCACATTGTCGGCCTCGGTGACCGCCACGGCGAGAATCTCATGATGGACGTCACTACTGGGGAGCTGATGCACGTGGACTTTGCCTGTATGTTTGACAAGGGAGAGACGCTCGATGTGCCGGAACGGGTGCGATTCCGACTGACACAGAATATGATTGACGGCATGGGCATTGTGGGCACCGACGGACCTTTTCGGGTGAACTGCGAGATCGCGCTGCGGTGTCAGGTGAAGAGTAAAGATGCGGTCATGTCGGTGGTGGAGACGCTACTGTACGACCCATTGGTGGAGTGGACTCGAATGCGCAACAGCAGGGAGCAGCCCAAAGATTTGGTGCAACGGGTAAAGAGAAGGTTGGATGGGTATTTGGATCTCTTTTCGGAGCCAAGGCAAAAGGATACACTGGCGTTGAATATTGAGGGGCAGGTCTCGAAGCTGATCAGCCACTCCTCCGCGCTGGAGAATTTGTCGGAGATGTACATCTGGTGGATGGCGTGGATCTAGCAGAAACATCTCATGGTGGATCCCATAGAAGCACAACGAAACTATTTATTTATTCTTTTATTCATAAAACACACACTGGAAAACAGTGGACATATATATATATATATATATATATTCTTCACTTTCACGCTGTAACTGAGGCGGGTTTGTAAATTTCTTTCCATTTTGTCTCTCTCTTTACTACCCTTCATTTTCTTTCCCTCCTTCTATTCCTTTACTAGTTGTCACATAAACCCGCATTAGTGAACCGGATGAAGTGGCTAAGGAAACTTTTTGTAAAGAAAAAGAAAACCCCCCTTCCACCCAAGCCCTATGTTGACATCGCCTCCCCCGGGAAGCACATGGTCGACCCTCGCTTCTATGACACCACAGACCTAAAGCACATTGACCCCGAAAAACCCCACTGGCACGACCCGCGCTTCGAGAGTAGAGAATCGGTTCCCTTCTTTGATATCTTTGGCTACAATCGGGACTGGAGTTGGACCATGTTTAAGATGGCTTCTTTATTTTTCGTGGTGTATCTCTATTGGGAAATGAGAATATTAATTTACAATAAAGATGAGGGATTTCAGGTCACCTCCTCCACCATTGTCTCCCCCACCCCCGACTACGCCAGAGATGAGAAGGCGACGCAGGAGGAGCTGGAGAAGGCGGGGTTCTCTTATGTTGGGGTCAAGAAGCTGGATAGTTTGGACATTCAGTATCCCAAAAAGTAAAACAACCGCTTCACAAATGTTTTACTTCTATGATTATGTTTGTTATTAGTGGAATGTCTCCAAAAAGTGTATTTTTTGTGGTTCGTTATTTAGACTAGGTTTCGCCTTTATTTGTCTCCCTTTCCCTCCCTTTTCCATTTCCCCTAGTGGTACTCACAAAGCCTTCGTCATTCTTTAGAAGTTGAAGTAGTAATGAACGAAATTTACGCGAGGCGTCTGGCACAGACGAATATGTTCCACCAATTGATGCGTAGTCACGGCACGATGTGGGCGGCGACGCAGGTCACTCGGGAGCCCTTAGACTATCAATTCATCAAGGAAGAATTTATGCGGACGAATGGTAAGCGCTCTATGCCGCTTCTTATCGGCGCCGCCTCAGAGGAGAACATGAGTGAAACCCACTTCTCTCACCTCACCGAGAACTACGCGTGGACGGAGAGCTCCAGGGCCTACGCGGTGCAGCGGCAAACCCCCCTCACCCAACACGTCGCGTCGGTGGGTCGTATGGCAGAGACGTTGAATCAAGGAAAAACGTACTCCACCGCGCAAACCCTATTCAACGAACACATGTCCCGCGTCGAGGGCATCACACACCACGAAGAAGAGCCCTTCCTCAGTGAGGATAATTAGGTCTAGTTTTAAGAGGTGGACTCTTCACTACCCTTAGCACATTCAATACATAATCATTTCTATTTTTTGTGTGTTTCTCCTGGATAATGCTTTTCATATTTCACGTGTTATGTTTTTTTGCTTTCTTTTTTTAAAAATCTATTTTTTATTTTTCTATCTCTCCCTTTTTAGAAACAATACCCCCTTTAGAAGGCGTTCGAGAAGGAGGCGAACTTGCGTTTTGTTTTATTATTATTTTTATTTTAGTCCTTTTACTATTTTGTATTTGTATCGCGTACCCTATCATTCCTTTTAGATTATTTTGCTCAAA
>AUXL01000037.1:0-26243 GCA_000482185.1 Angomonas desouzai | reverse complement strand
CATGAATGAGGCCAACTACACCCCACCGGTGCAGCGGGTAAAACAGATGAACGAGACGATGCGGACACAGAAGCAAATGAAGCGCGATGCGAAGGAGGAGACCGATGTGACGCTCTTCCAGACCCAACCCAACGGCCCTACCACCTTCACCATGAAAAACAAGGACCAGTGGATGCAGATGGACCCCGTGGAGGTGGCCAGGGCGCAAGTAGAGAAGAAGGAGACCCTTGAGGCCAATCCCTACACCCAGTACAGCAAGTACACCGAGTCCAGAAAGGCTTGACACCACGCTATATCGTTCTTGTTTTTTTCTTGTACCCTCCCAAGAAAAATGTACAATATCCTACTGTATATATGAAATACTTCCTACTTATTTTTGTTCTTTGTTGTTATTGCAGTGCTTTTCATTTTTTTTTTGTCCATCTTTTTCTATTTTTAAACAATTTTTCTTAACTCCCCTCCCCCTCTCTGAAAACAAAATCAGCAACAACAATAGCAAGTAAATACATTTGTTCACTTCAGCCGGAAATGAATACCGCTCTTACCAACAATCGGTTTACGGCGATTGTAGAAAAGACGAAGCGCCTTCTCCTACGAGGGAACTCTTGGATCAACGGCGTCCGCAGCCTCAGCCGTTCCCTCGGCGTCGCGCAGGACTACGGCGGCTCCGTCATTGCCAAGGAGGCCTTTGAGAAAGGACTCCAGGAAAACGGCGTGTCGCTGACCAGTGAGGAAATCGATGTGATTTACACCAAATTAGACCGCAACGGCTCTGGTAAGATTGACCCTACCGAGTTCATCGCGGCGATGCGGTTTGGGATGAGCCCCCTCCGTCATGCGTGGCTGCGACGGGTGTGGATGAGCCTCCCCAAGAACCGTCAGGGCTGTGTGACGGTGGACACCCTGCAGCAACACTACCGCCCCGACCGTCACCCCGACGTCGTCACCGGCAAGTCCAGCCAGGATGAGATCATTAGAGATTTTATTTCCACCTTCAATGAGGAAACCAACCCCGATGGCACCATCAGCCCGCAGGAGTTTGAGCAGTACTACACCGGTGTCTCCAGCGCCCACCCCGACGATGAGTCCTTTGTCGCCCTCCTGCGAGGGGTGTGGGAGATGCCTGGGGTGGACGACGGCTTCACCATGACTCTCGCCATGAACGGCGGTAATGCGACCAAAAAGGCCTTTCACACTAACCAGACCCTCGCCGAGAAGAGAGAGGTGACGGACGTGAAGCGGAACCAAACGGAGCTGCTGCGCACGATTGTCGACAAGCACCGCCCTGCCGTGATGGCCACCACCCTCACCGTCCGCAAGCTCACCACCGCCGTCCGCCAGGCCGACCTGGCCGAGACGACGTTCCTCTCTAGCGAAGCCTTCCTCGAGGCCCTCCGACAGAACCGTTTGTACTTTGACAATATCGAGAACCTCACCGCGCTGGACACCAACGGCGATGGGACGGTGGACACACTGTATTACTTAGAGCTCCTCATCCCCCAGCTCCCCCCGGCGCGCACGATGCTGGTGGAGCGGCTGTGGAGCACCCTGTTCCCCACGAAGGACGCCAAGGACCGGGTGGATGTGCTAGAGTTCCAGAGAAAGTTCAAGGCAAAGGACGGGGAGGAGAAGAGTGACTTTCTGAGTGCGTGGGATGTGCGGGCGGCGGTGCAGGGCAAGGTACGCCTCGCCGAGGTGGTGGAGTGGTACATTCCCCAGAGCACGACGATAGTACTGGATAAGGACTTTGAGGCCCTTCTGGCGCGGCAGTGGCCCGGCTTCAAGGTGTCGGACTAGTCGAATGGTACCCCACGATACAGTTTTTTGATGTATATTTGTCTTCAAATTTTTGTTGTCGTTATGATTGATGATTTTTATGTTGTTTGTCTTGCTGTTTACACTGTAAAACAAATGATACTACCTACTTCTCTCCTTATGCCCTTCTCTTCAGCCTAGTAATAATGAAAAATATCTTTCTCGTCCTTAGTCTTGTGTTTTGGTTCATCGTGGACAAGGCGGACTTCCTCTTTCGCTTCCCCAGCACCTATGTAAGGGAGCGCAAACAGTACTACATGCAAAAAACAGGAATCGACAAGGGATACCGTCGAAACGTTTTATTTTTGGCCATTTCCTATCTTCTCACTAAACTGGCGCCCTTTTTTTCCCTCTTTGTGCTCCTCTCTCATTGGTTAGTGACGTTTGTGTTTTTGGAGCAGCTGTCTATTGTGTGCCGCTTTGTGCTCAATCTGGTCGCCCGATGGACTGGCCGCTTCGATGACAAGGATTTATACTTTTTAAATTTGCTAAGTGTACTGTTTTTTGGAAGGGAGATTTGGGAAAAGAAGAAGCCCCAGGGATCGGAGTTCCAGGTGGAGACGGACATGGCCAAAACCTCCGCCAAGAAGCGAACGACGTCGGTGAAGGACAGCTCCAAAGGCGTATGTGTGGTGCTCGATGAGGGAGAGCACTTTAACCGTGTCGCCCGGGGTTGCTTGCTGTGATTCTAGGAGACGGTGGTCTCTCTATTATAGTGTATACTACATACCTCATATTTTATGTTCTTTTACTGTATTGTAAGTTTATTGTTGCTACTCTATATGATGTAGTTACTTTTTTTGGAACACATAATATTATTTCCCCTCCATTCTTCTTTGTTACAATCCTATTTAGCGAAACTAAAAGAGTTTATCACACTGCTTCCTTTTCACCATGTCGGAACAGTCCAAATTGAAGGAAAGCTTACAAAATTGGCTAGAACAGAACGGGATACCGGTGGACCCGAGTGTGTGGGCCACTCTCCCTGTCACCCTCGAGGCCCCTCTGTGCCGCTATATCACCACCGTAGAAGATGAAATGAACGCTACCCAACAGGAAATAGACGAAAAAGTGGCGGAGAGTGAGAAGAAAAAGGAACAAGTGGAGAAAATGGAGGAGAAGTTAGAAACGTTAAGGTGCCAGAATCAGTTCTACTCAAATAAAGGCTCTGCCAACCTGAAACAGTTTCAAGAGGCAATGAAGAAGAATGCCTCGTCGATGAAACAGCGAAAGAGGGAGATTGGGGATTTGAGAAGGAAACGAGAGCAGATAGAGTTGAAGATTAGACGTAATCAAATGGAGCTAGAACGTCTAGAAAAGATTGCCAAGAACGTAAAATAATATTGTTGAATGGCTTTCCCTTTTTTGATTCTATCACTCACATTAACAAAAAAAAAAAAAGTTATTTGTACAGAACAAAGAAAATGGTATAAAGTTAGATCTTTAGATTGCTATATTTTGCTTTAAATTATTTTTCAAAGGTTTCATTTTGGTTTACTCCTATCACTTTTGTTACGTACTAAATTATTGTTTCCACCAAAGTACTATCCCTTTCTTTTCCTTTCCTCTTTTACCCGAAAGAATACAATACCGACAATAGTGTACCTTAGCCATGGCTCAGTCAAAGCAGGACCCTCGCATGGCCTTTGAGTGCGAGCAGTATGACCGCTTCGCCTCCCTAAAGCGCCCTTACGTTCTGCTCTTTTATTATAACGACGGCACGGTGGAGATGTTGGACCGTGTGCATAATAAGGTGCACCTCAAACGCACCCCTATTCCCCTTCAGCGAAATGAGCTCTTCATTGGGGCTAATATTAACATCTTTGGCAATCCCACGCTGATCACAGGCTATGCCGATGAGGTCACCCATCATCTTTGCGACGAGATCGGCGAGATGACGGTAGTCGTGTTAGCAGAGAGCGCGTTTGTCTCGCTAGGACGGTATCTATCGGTGCTCACCGAGGAGTGCGGCTTCACGGTGGGGAATGTGCAAATGTGTTGGCTGCAGACGGAGCAGGTGAACAAGTACCAGCTACCGGTGGAGCTCAACAACACGCGTGTGACGCTGGTGCTGGCGGTGCGGGCGGCCGCGGTGGAGAAGGGGTTAGACTTTGTCCGTCGCTCCCCTGGCACGTGTGCCGCCGAAACCAAAGAGGAGGCGGCCCTATGGAAAGAGTTAGTCAATGAAGCCGCCCGCAAGCCGTTGGGGGTGTTTGACGAAAAGAACAGCTCTGTTGTGATTTTGAAGCCCCATCTAATCCTCAATCACCGCGCCGGCACCGTGATCCAGCAGTTAATCGACTTAGAATTAGAGCCCACCGGCCTGACGCAGCTCTCCATCAGCTCTGCGATGGCCGACCAGTTCCTGAAGCCCTACCAAGGCGTCCTCCCTAACCTGCAGGCCACCATTCACGGCCTGGAGGGAACGGCCTGGGTGCTGCAGCTGGTGTCGCTCGACGACTCCAAGGATGTGGTGGCGGCGGTGAGGGCGGCCTGCGGGCCGTATGACCCGGTCATTGCCAAGAAACTGTACCCCACCACCATTCGCGCCAAGTTTGGGGTGGACCAGGGAAAGAACGCCGTGCACTGTTGTGACTTGCACGGAGAGGGTCCGGTGTACGCCAAGTTCTTTTTCAAGAAGTGAGGGCGGTGTGTCCTACATGTATATATTCGCCTGTAGAAAATCAAAAAATAAATAAAAGAATAGATTATTTAATGGCTGTGTTCTTACTCACACTTCCAATTTTCGTTTATTTGTTTTCTTTCATCGCATCTCCCCTATTTTCTTTCTATTTTTATAGGCTGTACCACAGAATGGAGTCTCCTCTACCGGGGGCGCTCTTTACCCTCCCAGAGGACGCGCTGTGGTTTATTTGTCTAAATGGAAAGCAGAACCAAAACGATACCAACGCCGATGCCCCACCCCAGGAGGCACTACCGGGATTGAAAAAGATTCTTCACATGTTTGAAGACAGTCGCCCATTAAACGACTCGGACGACAACATTGACAGCAATCCCATCTACAATACGCTAGAGGAGCGACTTTCCATTACCCACTGCGCCTCTGAACTGCAGTGTAAAGTGCTCAAGACCATTCTCAAAGAACGGAATCCCTCCGATAAAAGAAAGTACAATCAACAACTATATAATTTTGTGAAGAAAAGCGGCGCGGATGCAAATGTGCAGCAATTGTTTCAAAGCAAAATGGACGACGAAGGGGAGGAGGAGGAGGTGGAGGAGATTGACGTCGAGGACGCCGTGGAGTACTTTAAAGCGTGCTCCTCCCTGGTGGGCTCCCCCCTCCCGTCTGATATGATGGAGGCCGTCCAGGCGTTCGAGGAGGGAGGGGAGGGAGAGGACCCTCGGGTGGCGCAGAGTGTCCGCCGCTACACAGAGGGGGAGCAGGACTATGTTACCCTCAAGGCACACAAGGCCACGGTGTTCAACGCTGATGGCTGTAGCGCGCTATCGAATAAAAGGGTAGTCGCCTCCCTCTGTGGTTTCCTCGAGGGGTTCACCACGCAGCTGACCGCCCTCTCCTTTGCCTCCACCCACCTCAGTAAGTCCAGCACCCGTGTGCTCCTGTCTCTCTGCACGGCACACCTTTCCTCTCTACACTATCTAAATTTGAGCGACAATGGCGAAATTAGCGATGACATCATGAATGAGGTTTCACTGTTTGCAGAGGAGAAAAGGGAATTGTTTTACTTTCTCCTGGATGACACCTCTTTGGGATACGAAACTATAGAGCGGGTGGAGTTGTTTACGCGGCGAAACCGACATTTGTTTCTCCAGTCAAAGACGACCACCGCCTGATGCGCCATCAAAAAAATTATGGTATGCATACATTTGGATTTTTATTTTCCTTCTCACGTCATTCTACACTGCTGAACTGGGTTTTTGTAATACCGTAGCACTTCTACCCCCCTCCCCTTTTTTATAGTCACCATGTCCTCTTATCGATGCCCCACCCCCCTCGACTTCAACCACAACATCAATTTAGAGAACTTGGAGTCGGTGCAGGACATTTGGATCAAGTCCTGCGAGAACAGTCGCCATCTTCCCCCACCACCCTTGGTGAACTCCCCCCGCTCTCTCAAGGCCTGTGATCTCTGCGGGGTGTCACCTGATGTGGATCTCGCCAAGTACTCTCTTAGAATGCATCTCACTCAGGCAATGGACCGACCGGATGTGGATGAGGTCATCGCGGAGCTCTATTCTAGAGAGAATGCCCGTATCGCGATGCAGGAGGCACTCTATGTGTTTCAGCACGCCGGTATTGCCGTCGGGACGTCAAAGGAGAAGCTGCTTGCCTTTCGTACCTTTCAGGCCCAAGAGGCCACGCGACCCAAGCACCTGGCCAGCACGCGAGAGGTTCGGCGACAGCTCATCGCGGAGGAGACGTATGAACGGCGTCGACTGACGCATGCCAAGAGCACGGAACGAAATGGTCGGGACTCCTCCCGCCCTAGCAGTGCGACCCGAAGGGAGTCCTCCTGGTCGGCGACGGTGAGCGCCCACACCTCCGCTCTGCTCCCTCCTACCCCCCGTGGTCATAGCAGTATCGGCAATATAGACGGCAACTCCCCCGGTGCCTACCTCCCCTGTGGGCCTCGTGCCAAGCCGGCAGGGGCACTCCCCTACACCCCTCGTGACGCCAACGCCTTGAACAGCAGCTACTTTGGCAATCGTCACGTCTCGGAGGAGGCGTGCAACCCCTCCAATGCCCCTGTTCCCATCGCCGACAAGCCCCACTCCGATCTCCTCTACATAAATCAAAGTGCCGATCTACATTCGGTTCAAACCATTCAAGACCTCAGCACACAGTCCGTCGACAGCGGCCACCTCGATTGGGTCCTAAACGGCACCCCGTCCCCTGCCCCACCGGTGCGGAAGGGCTCCACGGATAGAGAGAGTGAGAGGAAACCACCGGTACAGTCCCCGTCAGTACCACAGGGGCAAAACAAAAAGATAGAACAACCATCGCGGGAACCGACCCCAAAGGCTACCCCGGTAGAAAAGTCACCCCCTGTTTCCGCTCACCACACCTATACGCAAACACGCTTGACGGAAGAGGAACTACGCCAAGGTGTGTACTTCTACTGTGCGAACCCGCAATTGGTTTGAGCTTAAAAATCAACAGCAATCATCACTGCCACTATACATTATTAGATGCTCCATATTTGTAAATTATCCTTTTCTATTTTTTGCGATTTTTTTCTCAAATGTGAAAGAACAACGGAAACTACATTCACCCATATCAAACATAAAGTTTCCATTCCCATTTCCCCCCTTCTCTCTGTATGCAATAGATCCTGTCATAGACCCATCGATCCCTACAGTAAATAGAACCACACCCCAATGAGTGTCCCCGCACCCATCGGCGATAAAAATTTCCTCCAGCGCAAACCCGCCTCCTCTGGCAAGTACAGTAATGTCAACGCCAAGGTGGAGTCGGGGATGACGACGGAGGTGCGGGACTACATGAAGCAGAACGCTGCCAAGCTCAAGAAGCAGCCCGGGGAGCTCTTCAAGCGGTACAGTACGGCGGCGGTGGTGGAGCCGCTGCAGCACCGCTACCCCCCGGACCGTATGGAGGACGGCGGGTATGGGCACCCGATGGACGAGTACCGTGGGGACACCCACCGAGAGGCCTTTGACCAGGTAGACTATCTTTTCATTGACTGTAGGGAGGCGGAGGACTATGAGGCCTGTCATATCAAAGGGGCGCTCTTCTACCCTAAGACCCGTCTCTACCACGCCACCAACCCCTTCCTACCGGAGATGTATGCCTTCAAGAACAAGGACCATAAAGTAATACTGCTCTACGACTTGGAGGAGGAGGTGGTGTGTCAGCTCGCGAACCAGTTTTTTGAAAAAGGCATCGATAATATCGGCATCATAGCAGGGGGACTACGTGAGTTTGTGCAGGACTTTAGCGCCTATGTGGAGGGCGAACCACCGGTGCCTATTGTACCGAGAGATCAGCGCATGCAGCGGCGCGTCAGTGAGACGGTGGCGAGGAGTGAGGCGCGGTCGAGCGTCACCCGCTCCAAGCCCAAGAGTCTCTCCACTAGTCTCGCCAAGCCAAGGGACTCCGGGACCCATTTTAGATTCTAAATGATAGACCACATCATAGATATATATTTATCTACCCTCAACACTTTTTTCTTTTTTCTCTTTTGAATATTGTTGTCCCCCTACCTTTGACTCCCCCTTTTTTGCCTTTATTGTTACACCACCCTTTACCCCTTATTACTACAAAGCATTTTTAGTGAAAATAGAGAGAACAAACCACTTGTTCATATACAAATAAATATAATTAGTTTTTGCTTGGACCGATTCTTGTAATAATTATTTCATAATATCAAAAGAAAAGTAAACAAAAAATTAAAAATTAACTATAATAGAGGAGACCCATTTTTTTTTTTTGTCTTGCTTTTTTGTTCCCACGTTTCGCTTTTATCAATTTCAACTGTAGTTTATGCAAGTTGACATCGGGAACAATAAAATACACACCAACTTCAGCAGCATCGTTTTCAACAAAGATATTGAAGACCTCCAACGCTCTCTTGTAGAACCCGATAAAGAAAAGGACAAGAAGAGAGAGCACTCCAGTAGCCGGCGGCACTCCCACTACATCGAAGAAGACCACCACTCCCCCCGTCACCGTTCCTCCCATAGAGACCCCGGTAGAAGAGACTC
Source organism: Angomonas desouzai (assembly GCA_000482185.1). Taxonomy (NCBI): domain Eukaryota; phylum Euglenozoa; class Kinetoplastea; order Trypanosomatida; family Trypanosomatidae; genus Angomonas; species Angomonas desouzai. The sequence goes on along the minus strand of AUXL01000037.1, from coordinate 17,723 downwards.
GGAATTAAAAGATAGCTATCGTCTGAGCAGCTCCAAGAGAGGCTCCAAGGAAAGTAATCCATCCCCTTCTCAGGTTAGACTCCCCCCTGCCATGAGCACCCCTCAGGCCCCGCCCCCCGAGGCCGACGAGAAGGACCACAAGTCCGGGTCGGAGGAGAACGGCCAGGCAGAGAAGCCGGCGAAACCGGCACCACGACTGGCGGAGACCAAAGTGCAAGTGGGTATGTTTCTAAAGAATTGGCTCATCGTCGAGAGAATAGGCGCCGGCTCCTTTGGAGAAACCTTCACCGCGGTCGAAGTCGACAACCCACCCCCCACCAGCCCCGGAGGTGAGATTGCCGTCACCCCAGAGGGAGAGGCCATGCTGGCCGCCCTCCCCCCTCCCGGCCAACGCAAGGAGGTGTGTGTAAAGGTGGAGCCAGAGAACAAAAATGTCCTTCGCATGGAGGCGCTCGCCCTCAAGAAGGTGCAGCCCTGTCCTCAGGTCGTTCGCTACTATGCCAGTGGCTGCACCTCGGGGATGAACTTTTTAGTAATGGAGAAGCTAGGCGCCAATCTGGCCGAGCTGCGTCGTCATAGTCTGCACGGGACGTTTAACATCTACACCACACTAAAGGCCGGCATTTCTTGTCTTAAAGCCATCCGCGGCGTCCATGAACAAGGACTGGTCCACCGAGACATCAAGCCCTCCAACTTTGTGATTGGCCTGAAGGAAAACAACGATGAGCAGACGTGCTACCTGATAGACTTTGGCCTCGCCCGGCGGTTTCAACGCAGTAACGGTGAAGTACGGCCGCCGCGTAGTAACGCCGGTTTTAGAGGGACGAGCCGATACGCCTCGGTGGCCTCCCACCAGCAGCAGGAGCTCGGCCGTGTGGATGATATCTGGAGCTTGCTCTTTATGTTGGTGGAGTTCGCCACCGGCACCCTACCGTGGCGCAAATTTAGAGAAAAGGACGAGATCGGTCAATGCAAGGAGGAGTCGATTAACCCCCATTTGGTCCGCAACCTGCCCCGAGAGTTCCAAGCCTTTTTAGCGCACCTTCAGTTGCTACGGTACGAGGACCAGCCCGACTATGACCTGCTCATTGGATTGATGAAGCGTGCCTTAGAACGACGGGGTTACGCCCCGGACAAACCGGTGGACTGGGAGCTCGATCCCGAGACGCTCGCGATGGAGGAGGAGGAGGCGGAGCGAAAGGCCAAGCAGCAACAGCAGCAACAACAACAACAATTGCAGGACGCCCAGCAACCACCACAGCAGGTACAGCCGCCGCTGCAGTCCCCCCCTCCCCTCCAGGTGCAGGTCCCCCCGCGCGATGTACCCCCGCCCCCACCGGCGGACGATAGAGTAGACAGCGGTGTCACCCCCCTTAGCGGTAGCAGACCACTCAACGGCACCACCCCCGCCCGCAAAACGAGCGAGCATGAACTATCCAACTCGAATGGACGCTTCGGGGCGACCCCGGGCAACGCCAATCCCCCCACGTTAGAAAACTTTAATATGACCCCCGGCAATGCCTTGCCCAATGAAAACAGTTATACCCCCGCCGTACAGGCGAGCACCAGTGAGGAGGAGGACGTGGATGTGGACGAGGACTTCTCTCCTAGAGAAAAGGACCCCTCCTCCAAGAAGGCCTCCGACCGCCACTCCAGCGGATACGGCCACGATGTGGAGCCGCTCGAAGCGAGCAAGCAGTTAGAGGCGCCGGAGCTGAAAACGGGGGCCACCAAACCAGGCCCCAAACCACCCGCGCCGAATGCCGGCAAAAAGAGTGCAAAGCCGATGCCCAAGGAAGAACTCAAAGCCAAAACGAAATCCAAGTGCAACTGCTCTGTCATGTAACGGCTGAAATAGTTGAAATAGAACAATCAACAAACGTCTCTCTCTCTTTCACAAACAAACAAACACACAGGACGAAGGGTTTCATAGTATCTCTGTCCCCCTTCAAATAATTTACAAACTGTAATAACGAATTATCCTTTTTTATGAATTAAAGTGTTTTCCCTCTTCTTTTTTTTTATAAATTTATTTCTTAGTTGTGTCGGCGCCACTTTACAGTGTAAAAGTACTCAAAAGAATAATGACGCTCACTTCCTTTCTTTTTTGTTAGTGTTTGTTTATTACTTTTGTGGATCTGTAACTTTCTCCCACCTTTACACATCGCTCTCCCCTCCCCCCTTTTCTCAGTTCATTCACTCTTCCTAGTTCTTTTTAGTAGGGTTCCCTCATGGCCGACCAAGACCTTGACACCCTCATTGACGAGCTCTTCCCAGAGAAGAAGGCCAATCCCGCGCCCAACCCGAATGACTACCACAAACCCGCCTCTCAGGTCAACTGGGATGACTCTAGCGAGGAGGGAGACGGCAAGCAGGACAGCGCGTCGCCAAAGAAGCCTAGTGCGCGCCGAAAGTCGAGTACCAATAACAACTGGGATGATGATAGTGACGAGGACGAGAAGAAGAGCCGCCGTGTCGCCTTTCCCGTCCCCTTCCCCTCTCGCCCCGACCCGGATGCCGTGGTCCCCTGCACCAATCGGTGCTGTGTCACCAACTGTGCCGGTGTCGTCGGCCACCCCCATCCCCCTTTGGCGGAGCTGCGCAATATCGCGGAGGGAGGCACCCCTCTCACCGCCGATGAATCCAGCATGATGTGGCGTAAAGGTGCCTTCTACGTTGGCGATCCGGACGTCGGCAACGGCTGTTTGGACTTTCACTCCGGTGACAAGACCAAAGGCGGCTGTCCGTTTATGATCTGCCTCAAGTGCAATTATGTAGTCGTGCGTCTCCAAGGGGCGGCGTGGAATGACCATGAGGGCACCGTAGACCTCTATCTCACCACCCGTAACTTTTACCCCGACTGGAGTCGTCTGGCCATCAGCTACCCGGTCGGCGTATCCAACGCCAAGGGCTTGGGGCACGCACTAGTGGCGGACGCCCACGCCGCCGCGTACTGCTGCCAGTGCTCCTGGCTCACCGTCCGGGGAGAAAAGGAAGTCATTGAAACCAAAATGGCAGAGGCGGCGATTGTCAAGAATTTGGGGGACACCAAATTTTGCACCGCCCTTCCCTCCGAGAATAAAAAGTTGCGGCCACCGCTGTGGGTCTGCAATGGTCACTTTGTGTAAATGCTAATCTTTACCATTGTGATGCCATGTAATATACAATGTTCGTGCCGATTTTGTTAGCTATTTGTTGGAGGTTGAATTGTAATCATTTTTTTCCCCTCAATCACTAGTGTATTGTTTCTACTCCTACCTTTTCTTCCCCCTCCCTTTTCACCTATATAGTAACACTAGAAAAATGTCTAGCAAAAAGAAAGCCTCGTCGAAAGGTCAGAAGAAGGAGCAATTAGAGGAACCCTCCACCGTCAAGAACGGCGCCTATGAGCACTACATTGGCGGTTGGTCCTATCACCAGAGTGTGGAGTGCATTACTGACATCTCGGAGGGTCTGATAGCGGAGCACACCAATGAAAAACGGGAGGTACAGCCCCTTCCTCGCACCAATATTATGATTTTCTCCCAACTAGGGGAAGAGAATGCCCCCGGTCACACGGTGGAGGTGGAGCTGGCGGATAAGATGCATATTGAGGGCGTCTCGAGGCACACGGTGCGTCGCTCCGCGGAGAATGAAAAGGACTGGGAGAGACCGGTGGAGGCCCCTCCCGCCGCCGACCCCGCGGCGCCCCCAGCAGAGGCCGAGGGTGCTGCCCCGGAGGAAGAGGCAAAGCCCCAGCCCCCTGTGGTACCGAAAGTAGAAGAAGAGGAGGGAGACCATCTGCCAAGCTACTCGACCAGTGTTGGCGCCGATAGCACCGCGCGTGATGTAGAGCTGAAGAGCACGATCTTCTTTAATGGTGTCACCCCTCAAATTGTGGTGCACCCCCAACTCCCTGACGCGCCGGCGGGTGACAACAACACCACCGCCGCCGCCCGCAAAGGTAGCGTGAAGAAGGGCGGGAAGAAGAAGAAGATCACCCCCGAGGAGCAAGAGGAGCTGGATAGGAAAAAGGCCGAGGAGGAGGCGGAGTACCTCAAGAAGACGGAGGAGGCCGTGGCACTCGCGAAGGAGCAGGAGGACTATCTGATGACGTTTGCGCACCCGGACCGGTGGGCGCATGTGGAAATTGTGAATGTCACCTTCTCCGGTCCCGTCACCGTGCGTCGCGCCCACGTGACCTTCCGCAACTGCTGCTTCAACTCCCGCAGTGCCTCCACCCCACAGCTTAACGTCTCACAGTACTGTAAAGTGACCTGCGTCAAGTGCACCTTTGAGTCCCCGCTCCACAGCAGTCTCTACACCTTCCCTCAGGCCCAGGTGTCGGTGAGCAAGTGCCTCTTCACCGGCGTGCCTCAGAGCCTCGTCGCGCAGGAGCTGCCGTCCAAGCCGATGGCCTCCGAGGGAGAGGGCGAGGAGGCGCCCAAGCCGGCCAGCGATCCCGTATTGGGTCCTGCGCTGCAAGAGGCGTTTAGGAAAATGCAGTCCGAGCAGTCGGCCATTGTCGCCGTGTACTATGACGGTAGCGTGGCGCTGACGGTGGAGGAGTGCCAGGTGCTGTGCTTCGGGACGGGTGTGCTGATCCGCGGTCACAGCCCCAACTACAAGGTGGCCTCCCCGACCATCAAGATAGCAAAGAATGCCATTCACCACGTGTGCAACACCGGTATCCTACTGGAGGGGAATGCGCGCGATGTGCAGGTCAAGGGCAACACCATCTCCGACTGCGCCTACTACGGATTAGACTGCCGGAGCGGCGCAAAGGAGATTGATATTGTAAAGAATAACTTTTCGGTGGGCGCTGTGGTGCGGCTGAGGGAGGGGAGCAGCGCGCAGTTACTGCATAACAACTTTAACAGTATCCCTGTGGATGACAACAAGGCCACCAACCCCAATCATGCCCCCAAGTACTAGGAATGTGGACGGGGGTTGCGTTTTCCGGTTGACTGATGTATAAAAGGAAAAACAAAAATGAGAAAAAAGAAAAAAAGAAAAAAAAAAACTAATGCTATGATACATTTTTTAATGTGTGATGCTATTATAGTAGTTTTATTTTGATTTACTATTCACCTACTCTATGATCTCTCACCCCTCCTCTCTCTTTTCCCTCTCATTAGTATTTCTCCTATCGTACCAGTCATGTCGGAATCTGGAAACAACAATACCCCCAAAATTGTCGCCGGCGTGGCCGCCCTCCTCGCCCTCTGCGGTACCGGTTACTATCTGCTGGAGGTGAAGGGCTACAAGAAGAAGTGGGGCCGTGCGCTGCACAACGCCGCGGTGAAGGCCAAGAAGGGCCACACCCACAAGAAGGGCACCATTCGCCCCGTCGCCAAGAAGAACCAAAGAGGCTACACCAAGGAGGAGCTCGCCGAGTTCGACGGCGTCAAGAACACGCAGATTCTCATCAGTCTGAAGCGTAAGGTGTATGAGGTGGACCCCCACTTCTATGGCCCCGGTCAGCATTACCACTGCTTCGCCGGGAAGGAGGCCAGCCGCTCCCTCGCCAAGTCTCAGCTCAACGACTCTGAGGCGAACAAGTACTGGGTGGACTGCACCGACGAGGAACTCCAGACTTTGGATGAATATGTAGAATTGTTCGAGTCCAAGTACCCCGTAGTCGGCTGGTTTGTGCCCAGCGATGACTTTTATAACTAAATCAACTAAACTTCTCTATCTTATATTTATATAATACAAACAAACATACAAAAAGCAAAGGCGACGCATATGCTTTTTCTTCTGTTCTAGTTGGGAAGTTCCGCCATACGGAGAGTGAAAAACAAAACACCCCCCAAAACATATTTCATTGTTCTATAGTGTCTTAACGAGTAATATTATTCAGCGTGTGAGTTCACTTCCTATCTTCAACTAAAAAGCAACCTTTTCTTTTTTGAAAGTGAAGTACATTTGATCATTTTCTCTCGTATTCGTGTCTGTGTATTTTTTCAAGGATTCCCTCCCGCACCCTCCACATTAATTTTTCCTCTCTCTTAATTTTCTTATTGTATTACACTAGTAGCAAATTTGTGTAGTAGTTTCTTTTTTTATTTGTATTATTTCATAATTATTTTTCACCATCTTCACACACAAAAATATGGGTAACAATGACGACACGTCGTCATCCTCCAACGTAGACCACCACCACCATCATAGAGACTTTCCTAGCGATCATAGTAGTAGTAATGATAGCACTAGTGTCGACGCCGCCGCGAAGGAGTTCGGGGTCGATGAGAAGGACGGTAAGAACCCCCTTCACGCCACGAGGGATTGGTATAGTACTTTTGCCACCTTTGTGGCGGGTGGTGTGGCGGGTGCCGCCAGTCGCACCCTCACCGCCCCCCTCGACCGGGTGAAGATTATCGTACAAGAGGGACACCTGGTGCAGGGGAGCCACGGCGTCTCGCTCAAGTCCCGCAAGCACGCCAGGCTGGTCGACGTGGCCAAGATTATTTACAAGGACGGCGGGTGGAAAGGGTTTTGGAGAGGAAATTTAGTCAACTGCTTCAAGGCGGGTCCGGAGTTCGCCATTGTCTTTTCCATTCGTCGCTACATGTCCTCGCTCTATGATGACTGTGTGGAGCGGGAACAGCAACGGTATAACAACGCCCTCCGTCGGCGCGTAAGGGAGGATAAGTATAGTCATGACATTAGGGATAGAGAAAAGGTGCAGCGGGAGGCGATGACGGGGGTGCACGAGTCCGACGAGGAAGAGATCCCCAACGCGGTCAAGAAAGCGAGCTGGAAAAAAGAGTTGGAGCTCGAGTCCTCCATCTTTACACCCCCCTTCAACGAGTACTTTGGCCGCCTCTCCAATGTCCCCCGACTGGCCATCAACTGTGCCATTGGGGCGGCGGCGGGGGTGGGGGCGCAGAGTATCCTTTACCCTTTAGAGGTCCTCAAGACGCGTGTGTGTGTGTCCAAGAATGCGGAGTTCTCTGGCGGTATCTGGGACATTGTGAAGGAGGGCTACCGAAAGGGCGGCATTCTAGACTTTTACAAAGGCTTCACCCCCAACTTAGTCGGCATCGTGGTCTACCGAGGCCTCGAGATGGGTATCTACAGTAGTTTCCAACAGTCCATCATGCTCTACCGCATGCAAATTCAGGGCAAGACCAAGAAGGAGGCGGCGCTGAACACGGCGGAGATTGGGGCGGTGGGAATGGGGGCCTCGACGATTGCCCAGACCGTGTCCTACCCCCTCAATGTGGTCCGCACCCGACTCCAGACGCAGGGCACTAACGGCAGGGCGAAGCAGTACACTGGAATGGTGGATTGTTTCGTCAAGATGGTGAAGACGAAAGGGGTCCGTTCCTTGTTTAGTGGACTGATGGCGAATTACCTAAAGGCCATCCCGGCGAGTGCGTGTACGTTTATGGTGTTTGAGAAGGTAGAATCTCTGCTGATCAGGGAGGACTAAAAAAAAAAAAAAGTAGTCCTCTTTTCAGTGTACACCGCGGCTACTCCTTTTTACTCACCATATTTACCATATTTCCCCCATTCCGATTTAACGATTAAACACAAAACCATTCAAACAAACAAAAAAATAAACAAAGAAAGATACTAAAATAATAAAAAAAATATGAACGAATAGAGGGGATGACAAGCCCCTTCGCGTATATTATATTATTTTTTTATTATCACTATTACCATTATAAAGATTTTTTTATTATTATTATCTGTTTGCTTCACCACTTCTGCGCTTTTCATTATGGTTGTTTCGTCTTTTTAATATTCTAAAGACAAATTTTGGTGTTGTATAACCTCTTTTTAACGTTATTAATACAGTGTGAGAATTGATTTTGTTTCACTGATTTTTTTTGTTTTCTGTCTGGTGTAGGCGTCCTCTCGTATCTTTATGATTTTTCCCTTTTGTTCATTTGTTTTCTATTACCTAATAGTGCTTTCTTTTACAATAAATGTCCAGTCAGGAACCTGAGGTGGCGACCGCAGTGGAGGTCAAGGACACAGAGCCAGCCGCCGCGGTCCCGGAGAGTGCCCCTCCCCCTCCTGTTATCGTCCACGCGGACCGCCCCGTTGAGAATCTACCCGAACTGGTCGCCCCCGAGCTGAAAATCATCGGTCGCTGTGTCGTGTTTATCTGCGAAGGGGTAGTGGGGGAGGAGGAGAAAGTGCCCTTTGTCTATAAGGGATTAGTGAACAATATTACTAAAGACACTGTGGTGCTGATGCATGCGTGTCGCTACACCCCAGAGGACTACGCCGCCTCCTCGGATATGGACGAGGAGGAAGAGGAAGGAGAGGAGGCGGTACCAGAGAGGCCAGCCCACCGTCACTCCCTAGACGCCGCGATTCAACGAGCCGTGGAGGAGCGCAAGAAAAAGACGTCGGCCCCCATTCCCAATGACGACGGGGGTTTATTACAACGGGGAAAGACGGAGGAGTTTAGTGGTGTGAAGGCGGAAGTGGTCTCGACTAAAATCACACGGGAGTGTGTTCGCAATGAAAAGTCTAGTATTGGCCCCATCGCCTACGCCACCTTTTCCCGCAAGTCGATTGAGAATGTACACTTTAGTGATGATCCGAAACGCGACTTTTATACTCTCTTTCGCGATCCCTCGAAGCGTATTTTTGACGACCAGTGCCTCCGAATGTTTGTGCGTCGTTACATTGTGCACACCAGCCAGCACAACAACAGCAAGAACGCCTCCCTCCCCGCCTTTATCTCGGCCCGGTGCGACTGTCCCGACCTCGACCCCGCCCTCCTCACCCGCATCGCCCAGGAGGAGGCGGATAACCTCGCCTGCATTGACAAGAGGATGGCAGAGCCCCGGAATGAACGCCGACGGGCCGTCGCCAACTACCGCGCCCCTCGCGGTCTCTTCCAGAACACCGGTATCCTTTACCTGACCGGCCTCCCCAAGCAAACCTTTTTTCTGGGCGTCGTGGAGTTCATTGTGGCGTTCCTTTTGGGCATTTTGTTAGTCATCATGTTCACCACCACCCCTCCCCTCATTTTTGTACTCCTCTTTGATTACGTGCCGTATATTATCGCCTGTTGCGTGGTGGAAGCCCTGACGATGGTATTCACCCTCTCCCACTCTAGCCGTATGCGGGTGCCCATTCGCCGGGAGGACAGTTCGGTCATCATCCTCCGCCTCGTCTGTACCACGGCTTCTATCGTCACCGCCGTGCTGCTGATCGCGGTGCTGGGGAAGGGGATGCAACGACGGGAGATTAAGCGACAAATGCGTCAAGTGCGCTATGTCTATCCGTGTTCGTTTTATTATACACACCAGTGTAGCGGGTATGACGTGTCTTGTGTGGACGTACTAAACCAGTCTAGCTCCCCTGATGTTGAACTTTGCTCCTGTGGAACGTCTATGGACTTTGTGGACTTTCCCTGCGCCCCTTTTATCAATGAGGAAATCGACCGATGTTTGTTTCCTCTCATCAGTATGGCCGCTATGATCATACTATTTTGCTGCTGTAATCACTATCTCCACATGAGGTTGGTATGTTTTAGCCGCTTTACCAGTCGCCGCGTCGCTTCCTAACGTGTACCACTATATATATATATATATATTCACAATTAATGCTTTTCTTGCAACATTCCAATCATCATTATGCTCGTCTTTTTCTTTAATTCCTGCCAGTTTGGGCCACACTCTGAATGGCCGTAGTTCTCTGATTCTGTACATTTCGCTAAACTTTTCCTTCTGCTTTTCCTATTTACATATGAACGCTTACAGAAAGTAGATAACCACATAGATTGAAGTTTTTTTTTTAAACGCATCACATTAGAAACAAACAGACACAAAGATGGATCTGAAACGGGTGGATATCAAAGTGGTCGTGGCGCTTCTCATGTACAGTGCGTTTAGCGTGTCCATGATTCTGCTGAATAAAACAGCGACGTACGTGTATGATCTACGGTTTCCTAATGCTATTCTCTCCCTCCAGAATGGAGGCGCCCTGCTGCTAGTGGTGGCGGCGAAGGCGCTCGGCTACATTGACTACCCTTCCTTTTCCCCCAGTGTGGCGAAGCGATGGCTTCCCTTGACCTTTTTATTCATTGGTATGCTCTACACGTCCTTTAAGAGTCTTGACCTCCTGTCTGTCGCGGTACAGACCATTTTGAAAAACACCGCACTCATTCTCACCGCACTGTGCGACCAAAAGTTAAACCAAAAGAAGTTAACCATTGGGATGTATGTGTCGTTTTTCCTGCTGATTATTGGTAGTGTGCTGGGGGCAGGGGGCGACACCCGTGCCACCGCGGCCGGTATCTTTTGGTGCTTGGCCAACGTCTTCATCACCACCGCCTACACGCTTTACATGAAGTCGCTCACTACCAACCTAGGGGTGTCGCTGGGGCAGTACGGCCCGGTGTTCTACAACAATCTTCTCTCTTTGCCGTTTTTTGTCTTGGCTGGTCTGCCAGAGTTCGGCTCCTTTGTGCAGAAGGCAGTGGAGGGAGGTCCTTCTTGCTTCGCCGTTCTCTTCTTTATGGTGATTGTGTGCTCCGGCATGACCTTCTGCGTGTTTCGCTGCATGGAAATGACCTCACCCACCTCCTTTAGTGTGATGGGGGCCTTCAACAAGGTCCCCACCGCCTTTCTCGGTATTGTGCTCTTCTCCCAGTACCCCACGCGGAACGGCTATTTGGGCATCTTTTCCTCCATTTGTGGCAGTAGTTTGTACACCTATGAGTCCCTCCAGGCCAAGAAGAAATCGACGCTAGAGGCGGTGGTGAGAGAGTCGGAGGAGGGGGAGGGGAGTGACAATTTGAAGCGTTTAGTGTAAAAAAAAAAGCACGGTCCACCTTCGGTCACAATCGTCTTTTTTGGTTGGTTGCACATTTTAGCATTGCGGGTGAGATAATCATTTTTTGCTTTGTTGCCCTTCTTACAATTAAAACTAATCTTATTTTATTATTTAATTTATTTTTTCATTCACTTTTCTTTGTCTAGGTGTGTATTGAAGTTCCTTTCTCCCTCTCTTCTTACCCTTTTAGTCTGAATTAGTATTGGGAATATCGATGAGTCAGTCAACCCCCATCCCCTCCGACCCCGCCGGCACCATTGCCCGACTAGTGTTCACGGAGCTAAAAGAGTACAGCAAGCAGGCCGGACACCTCCCCTCGGAGGACTACGAGTATCACGAGGCCTTTCCCGGATTTCGCGCCCATGTCAAGAAAAACAGTGAATTCTTAGTTGAGTTGATGGACGCCAGTTGTCAGATCCTCCCCAAGAGCAGACGGGTGCACATCAAAGACAGCGAGTTCGGTCGCCGTGGCCGCTACACCCTCTCGGTGGACCAGCGCACAGGGGTGATGGACTCGATCGACTCTCTACTAGAGAGCGTCGATTCTGTTCTCGATGAGATTAAGGGGAAGAAGTTGAACGCCGATCAGCAATTAGCCGTCTCTTTTGGAGAGGAACTCAGCTACAAGGGGGATGCCTCGGGGAGCGGGTTCAAGTCGTCGACGGTCATGCGGCCTCAGCTGACCTTTGAGGTGCCCCCTGATAACTCAAAGGAACCCTTCGTGCCGGTGTACTCGGACATTCACGGAAAGGTAAAGAAAGGGAAGCCCCTCGAGCACCCTTTCGAAAAGGAAATCAAGGACTTTAAGTTCCCGGAGGAGCAGTTCATCCACAAAAACGAAATCCCCTACGTTCCACTAGACCAGTGCCCGCTGTACTTTATTGACACCAAAGAGGAGCTCGCGTCTAAAGTGGCGGAGCTGCTTCACGCGAAGGAGATTGCCGTCGATCTGGAGCACCATGACACCTACTCGTATCAAGGATTTACGTGCCTCATGCAGCTGAGCACCCGTTCCGCGGACTACATTGTCGACTGTATCAAACTGCGCTCCCACATGGGTCTGCTCTCTCCTGTGTTTCTCAACGGCAACATTCTGAAAGTCTTCCACGGGGCGAGGGAGGATGTGCGTTGGCTTCAAAAGGACTTTGGTCTCTACTTGATCAACTTTTTTGACACCTCGCTCGCCCTTCAGGCACTGCACATGCCGTACAGCTTAGCTTTTGCGGTGGATCACTTTTGTCAGGTGAAGCTCAACAAGCGATTTCAGACGGCGGACTGGCGTGTGCGCCCGCTCCCCTCAGAAATGGTGCACTATGCCCGACAAGACACGCACTACCTTCTTTATATTTACGATCGTCTCAAATCCCTCTTACTCAACAGTGAGGCCAAAGCGTCTGTCGGTAACCTTCTCCGACACGTCTATCAGGAGAGTAAGCAAGTCTCGCTCGACCGGTACGAGAAGCCGATAATGGACAGGGAACAGAGCTACGCTTTGGCCCTCGGTCGCAGTTTGGGCGGACTGACGGACCTGCAGAAACGGATCGCACGGGATGTATTCAACTGGCGTGATGACGTGGCGCGGTCGGTGGATGACTCCCCCTCCGCCGTCCTTCACCTCTCCTCCGTCCTGTCCATCGCGTGCAAGCTGCCCACCACCGCGAGGGAGGTGCTCGCCTGCGCCAGCCCGGTCAGCGCGGTGCTGCGGAAGGAGGTGGGACAGGTGGTGGAGCTCGTCCGCAGTGCGATCCGCGAGATGGGAGAGGAGATTCAGACGGCCTCCGCCTCCCCGCTAGAGGGGGAGTCTCATCTGACGGCGGGGGCCATGAAGGCGTTTATCCGCCCGGTCGAGTCCCACCGGCCCATGACGGGCACTCTCCTCTCCATCGCCAGCGCCGTCTCCCCGGCTCTCTGGACCGCCCCCACTGAGGCCCCGTCCTGGAGGGACCAGAAGCCCTCGACGTGGTTTAGCTCTCTGCAAAAGTTGGAGAAGATCAACGCCGCCCGTCCCATTCCCCAAGTAGCACTGCCTGGCAGCGATGTACTCAAGGAGTCTGCAGAGCGCAAGAAGCGAACGGTGACGGAAATGATGCAGTCCAAGGTAGAGGAAGACCCCGGTGCACGGAAGCGGGAGAGAAGCAGTGAGGAAGCCACGGCCTCGGAACAGGGGGACGCGGAGGAGGACGCCGTAGCGCCACGGTCGGAGGAGGAGATTCAGATTGAAGCCAAAAAGGCCAAATTCAGCGAGGAAAATGGAGCAATAGCAATACGTCAGGTGTACGGCTCCGGGGCGAAATCCAAGAAGGGTCGCAAGGGCGGCAAATCCAAATAATTCATACCACACGTTTAACCTTTATTCAATAATCTTTTTCTTTTCTTTTCTTTTCGTAGACGTTGTATTTCATTTGGGGTGCTTCCATTATTATTGCTTTTGAGTTTATTTACTCTTTCTTTTTTTCATTGCCTCCTATAGAAGGAACCACAACCTTTAGAATGCCTCACACCAACCGAGAGTTACTGGCTGGCATCCCTGTGTACAGTGTCCCCTCCGACGAGGACGAGGAAGAAGAGACCTTTACCTCTGCCACCCCAGCGGAGCCGAACGCTGAGCAAAACAAGGCCACCCGCACCGTCATTGAGTGTCTCAAATTAGGTCTCTCAAAGAGTATTTATAGTATTTCCAGGCCAGGGAAACAGCGTGCCCTCGACCCGAAGCGAGACTTTACCATCGCCTCCACTATTAAACTGAAATTAGGTAATGACGCCCCTATTCAAAAAAACAAGAATTTAATCTCCTGTTGTGGCCCTTCTGCGGTGCGAAAGCGGAAACCCGGAATGGCGGAGGCGCTGTTTGACATGAATCCCACTCGCAGTGGTTCGAGCACCATGTACAGCGCTAGGGACGATAGAATGGGCGATGACTGGAACCACATCTCCACCACCGACACGGAGATCTCCGGAGCGGAGTACCAGAGCACCCGGGGCGACGAGGCCAGTCGCATGGATGAGGAAAACACCGAGTTTCTCTTCACTGACTACTCTCCCATGTGCTACCGCCATGTTCGCGAGTTTTTCTCGGTGGACTCGAAGGATTTTCTGGATGTGCTGTGCGGCAGTAAGTGGCATAGTATCCCTACGCCTGGCAAGTCCGCCGCACAGCTCTTCTTCTGTGGTCGCGATTGGGTGATCAAAACAATGACCAACGTGGAAAGTGAGTTTCTCCGGGAGATATTGCATCGGTACTACTATCACGTAAGGGACAACTCCTACACCCTTCTCCCCCACTTTGTCGGGCACTACCGACTGAGTATTGGGAGACAGAGCTACAACTTTGTGATTATGCAAAACGTCTTTGCGACGCCCTACACCATTCACGACAAGTTTGACTTGAAGGGCAGTACAATTGGGCGGTATGCCTCCGCGGAGGAAAAGAAGCGCGCCACTTGCACCCAAAAGGACCTGGATATCAACCGGCCGATTAACGTGGGAAAGAAACGGCGGGAATTGCTCATTCAGCAAATCCGCAAAGACTGCGACTTTCTCAAAAACTCCAATATTATGGACTACTCCTTTCTCGTGGGGATTCACGTGCTACCGGAGAACTTTAAGACGGCGGAGGAGCTGGCGGCCACGCAGACGGTGGTGAACCCCGCCGCCTCAGGGGACTTTTCCCACCCGATTGGGAGTTTCCGCTTTGGGGCGGTGGAGTCGGTCGCCTCTGGGGGAAAGGGGGGAGAGGATGGGGTGTTGGACGGCCGCTGCTTCACCGCCTACGAGGGCGGCATGCTGAGCGACGAGGTGCAGGGACTGTCTAGGGAGATTTACTTTATCGGCATCATTGATATTCTCCAACGGTACAACACACGGAAGCACTTGGAGACCCTTGTCTTTGGCGCCTTGAATGACTTTGAGAGAATCTCCTGTGTTAACCCGGTGGACTACGCCTCCCGTTTTATCTCCTACATGACCTCCATCATTGTATAGTTCTCCCCATTTCTGTTACTGTCATTTTACATTGTACATTCCATTCCTATACATTTGCAAGACAAATCAAAGAAACATATCGTTACTGTTTTTGAATGACTCAAGAAATTTAATTGAATATAATTGTTGTCAATGGTCTACTTACTCTCTCCCTCTCTCTCCCTTTCTCACTTTAGAAATTTATTCAGAAGCTTTCTTCGCCCCAATGGAGACCCCCAGAACACTCAATGATTACTTTATAGTCGTAGACGATTTGTTTAGAAAAACCTTTCGGGATGATTGTTCGCTTTTTATGGCATTAAAGACGGCTCAAGTCAGCCGCGTGGCCTCTAATAAAACGACGGCAAAGGATGGTGAGGAAAAGGACGTGGCGCTGAATCCTAGTTACCGTAGTAACTTTATGACCTTCTCCCCCCGGATGCTCTTCAAGAAGGACGGGTCGGCGTTAGGAAAGGTGAAGGTGACCTTTGGTCTCGACATCCCCAACATCTGTGACGTGGAGCAGAAGGTGATTGTAGATACCGCCGGTGTGGCCACCGCGGCGCTGGTGGTGCGCAACTTGGTAGACGGTTTAGAGGTGAAGGGAAGGGCGCAGGTGAATGGGATTGCCCCCGCCTCCCAGGATGTCACCGCGCTCAATGTGCACTACCAACCCTCCGACTTTTACGGCTCCGTGGGGTACCAGCGCAACGGCTTAGGGAGCAGCAATCTGCTCGTTGACTGCGGTGCCACCTTTGTAAATGTACTGCTAGGTGGTGGCTTTGAGCGACAGCAAATCTCCTTTCTAGAGCACGAGGAGGGACGGGAGCAGTTCGATGTCATGTACGCGGGTGTAGGGTTCTCGGGGGCGAACTGGTCGATGGGGGCCAAGATGACCCGCACCACCGACTCCTGGTCCTCCGCCCGCCTCGCCATTCTACAAAAGATCTCCGAGTCCACCGCGATGGCGTGCTCGTACCACTTTGATGTGGCGGAGAGTAAGGCGCATGTGGCGATGGGCTTCATGCAGGGCTTCCGCCTCCGCCTGCCCACCTTCGTAACCCCCAAGCGCGGCACCCCGCTGCCCTCCGCCACCACTATTAACCCCGATACCTTGATCCCTTTGGTGGTTGCCTGCAAAGGTACCTCGGAGGGGTTGTTCTCCACCACTCTGAGAGGGTTCTTTAATGAATCGGTCCGGTGGGGGTTGGTGGCCCAGCGCAACCTACTCCACGCCAATAGTCCCTTACAGTTTGGTTTAACCCTTACCGTGGAGGCGGACTCTTAGAGAGGGAGAGAAAGGAAAAATAGAACCGGCTTAATGGATAGAAACAAAGTCAATAAAATATAAAAAGAGAGCCCTCACAGTGACCCCCTTTTATCGTTGTATAATGTACACCCCATTACAGCCTCCCCTTTACCACAAAACTTTATAGAGAGAAAATCCTTATAGAATGTTACAGGATCGCCTAAATTCGAAATGTCTTGATGTATTGCTTGTTGTGTAAGTGAGTGTGTTGGAGTACTCCTTATGTTTACTTTTTTAGTTACACACTTTCTTCTTCCTTTACTTCTCTTCTATTACAAGAAACATTTATCGATTCCTCAAAAATAATAATATTTACCCACCAAAAGAGTCTGTGATGCCCAACGCCTTAGTCGTCGCTACCAAAGCGTTTTACGAAAAGAAACCCCTTTCGGTGTTGGTGTCCATTCTGTTAGCGCTTCTCCTATTAGTGGCCCCTTTTCTTTTGAAAGGGTTTCGGGGCGGTAGTCGTGGGAGCGGTGATCGCAAAAAGTCGTCGTCCAGTTCGTCCAAGAAAAGCTCGAGCCGGTCGGACGGGAAGAAGTCCTCCTCGCGCACTAGTAGCACTGGCAGTAGTGGTAGCAAACACAAGAAGTCGTCCAAAAAGAAAGCAGATCCCTCGCTGCCCTCTCTGATTGTGCTCATCGGGATCCACGGCAGCGGGAAGAGCACGTGGGCGAAACAGTATTTGGAAAAGGTGCACAAGTCGTCCATTGTGATTAGCTCTGATGTGATTCGTAGTAGTCTCACCGGCACGATTACGGACTTCAGTAAAGAGGAGGAGGTGGAGGCGGAGATGTTAAAGCAAATCCTCCACAACCTCAAGCTCAAACGAAGTTGTCTCGTCGATGACTGTACGCACAATCTGACCGCCTCTTTCCGCGCTAAACTACTGGCACTGGTAAAGGATAACAAATTGGAAGTCAACAAGGTAGTGCATTTATTTCCGATTAAGCCGCTCTTTGCGCAGTGCCGTTTAGATCAAGACATTAGCGAAGGAAAGAAGCGATTTGTACCCACCCAAATAGAGATGGAGAAACTGCACACCCTCTTTGGCGAGGCGGAGAACAGTGTGAAGGAAGAGGGCTGGATTGAAAACAGTTAAATACAAATAGAGAGAGATTTTCAAAATTAGATTATTATATATATGTTGTTGATTTTTTATGTTCGTTCCCTTGTTTGACCTAGACCCCCTCCAATTACTATTGTTATTTTTTTCAATCTGTTTGATATGATGCTGCGTGTTCTCCCCAGTATTGAATTCAGTTCGTACGTTGTCTATCACCTTTCCCCATTTTCTCTCTCATTTTTGATAAGGTTTTTAAGGATATTTTAGTTACCCGTTTGCTGCTTTTCCCCCCTCGTATACCACAACAGGAGTTTCTCTCGGTTTCAGAACTATCTAGTGTTACTGTCACCATCATTTGACCCCGAGATTTATTTATTTATTCTATTTGGAAATCATAAAACATTATAATATGATGAAAAGGAACATCCTTACTACTTTGCCGAATATATTATGTAGACAACGTTTGAACCTACTTTCGCTCCGATCTGAGGACTTACTTTCTAGTTGCCTATCGTATATATCGAGTGCCGTAATCGCCCTTCGTATGCTCTTATTATTTCTGTTTGTTTTCATTCAATATTCACAGGAGTTTCTCTCGGTTTC
>AUXL01000036.1:0-26722 GCA_000482185.1 Angomonas desouzai | reverse complement strand
AAATGGCACAAACAAAACAAAACAAAAAAAATAATATAGATAGATAGAATAACAATGAAAACCAACGGGGGAGTCCAACAACATTGTTACAGCGATTATGGACTTTCCGCGGCCTCAAGATATTTGGCGGAAAGAAATTGGTGCAACGCTAAGGGATTAGATGCCTTCATGACGCGACACCACTTTCGTCTACGCAACATAGTGTTGGGACTCTCCCGGACAGAGTAGTTCTCATCCGACAGAGTACCATAGAGCCAACCCTCGCTCGTGTGGTTTAGGTCCACACGCCAGTCGTCCCTCCACGACCACTCCCCCGAGGGCAAGGTATAGCCGTCCCGACTGCATTCTACTGACGGTTTCTCCGTGGTCCACTGATGGACACCGTCAACGTCAAACTGAGGGGTAACCCATTGGTTATGCTTACGGATTTGGTTTTCATACACTGTGGCAGAGGCCAAATAGTCATCACTCCCCCGCCCCCCAATGCCCGACAAGTTCTTTTCATAGTACACCGGCAGTATAGTGCCATTCACCCTTCCCACACGACACCCACGGTAGTAGAATGGTACCTGGTAAGGCGCACTCTCCCCCAGCACCGTGTTCCCCTTCAGATACAGAGTGCAAGAACCAATGAGAGTGGACTTCCCACTTCGTTGATCGACTTCGCCCGTAATAGAAAAGACGATAGATTGAAGACGTAAAAACTCATTGTGAGAAACACAGGGATAGATCACTGGTTCACAACCAGGGGCGATAAAGTAAGTGGTCTTATTCCTCGGTACAAGCTGAAACGTGAGGGGTGAATTCTCGAACCAATCGCCGCTAATGTGCAGTGAGGGGTTAGAAAGATAGGGAAGACGGTCCCCAGACAGTTGAAATTCCCGCAGAATAAGCTGCACACTTGGTGGACTTTCACTAAACGCACTCAAAAAGGTACGTCGGCAAAACATGTCAGCAGTGATGAACGTATTAGCCGAGGAGAGGGCGCGGGAGGTGGAGTATTGCCGAATGTCAAAGCGGCACACTTTGGGGTTGGCACGGACCAAAATTCGCATCGGGTGCTGCGCCTGTTGAAGGGCTACAGTGGGTTCCCCCTCCACCATATCAGAGCACAAATTATTGGCCTTAATTTGCATCATCAATGGATCGGCAGCGTGAAAGGAAGCGTCGAACCCAAAGGAGCCAGAAACGATAAAGTAGTCAAACCGTACGTGAGGGTCGACGGCGGACGGGCCGAACGGAAAAGACGAAATGAGAGATCGAATGGAAGAAGTTCGGCTTTCAGCGGAGCAATTGCTTCTTTTGGCGTTGACCAGAAGGATACCCACACTAGCCTCATTGATTTGGAGGGAGCAGGCAACGGCAGCGAAGTCATCCTTTGAGACCCCACTACGCGCGAGGGGAGGTAACTCCACCGCCTCGACATGAGAAACTCGCACCACAAAGGACCGACGACAAATTACGACAATGGCATTATTGACAGAACGCTTTTTCGACTTGAGGAGAGTCGATTCAAGAACGAAATACGACGCCGAGCCAATGTAGGCTAAAAAGTAACGGCCCATTTCGTCATTCCCGACCAAATGAGACGGTATATCCGTAACGCCAATGATGTAGATTTCGTGCGCGTCTTTGGGAATGAAACTACTGAGAATAGCGTCGTTTTCCGGTAATTTACTATTCTCCAGAGAAAAACAACCATACCAGAAATCAATCACTTCGTAGGGCATTCTACCAACGGTAAAAGTTGTCTCTCCCACTACCCGAAGTGGAGGGCCGGTCGGTCGAGAGATGGTGGAGCCCTTTACCGTGATGGCGGCGTCGTTCTCCCCGTCAGGGCACAAGGAGGGACACCACAAAATAGAGTTTCGTTTTAGCACAATGGACAATTCGTAAAATAACTGTCGTCGAGACGAAGACGCGAATTCAAACTCATACGGATGGGGAGCGTCAAAAAAGTAAAGCGTCAGACGCTTAGAGTTCTCCCGGTCCTTTTCTACACGGTAGAGATTAGTGGACAATTGTTCAAAGGACTTTTTACCATGGAGGTCGTAATTGGCAAATTTTCGCTGCAGTACATCCACCTCCCAAATTCGATCCTTTTTGGCTCCAATTTTGGCATCCTTCATCTTGATCACCTTGAATGACTCCCGCAGACAGTAGTTATTTGGAAGAACATGTGAGGGCAGCACCACGCTGGCCACTGTTTTGGAGGGTTGAAAGATTTCGGGGTGTTTGCGAGAAATCTGCGAATACGGCCCTTCTTCGATTTGGGAAACTTCCTTTTGAAGCACCGTATCCTCAGCGAAGGCACGAGAAGATAACATCTGGGAAGGCGCCTCGGCCAGCGAAGGCGGCTCCACCACTGTGCTGTCTTCTTCGTCCAAGACCAGATCCTCATCTACTTCGAGGTCTATTTCCGAATGCGGCGCCGACGCTCCGCTTTCTTCAATGTCAAGGTCTTCATCAAACTCCAAGGATAGATCCTCATCCACATCCAATTCTCCTGCCGCGGTGTCCCCTCCCTCATCGTCAAATTCAAAGGAGTCGTCAAACTCAATTTCGTCAGCCTCAATTTGGGCCGCTTCGGGGGACGTCAATGTTACAGGGACTGCAGTAGCGGTGGGAGGAGGATTATTGGTTTCGTTGAGGGAGTGATGGGAGCAGGAGGAGGCGTCAAACTCCACGTCGTCCACGACACCGCCACGAAGTTGCTTTTTCTGTCCTTTAATGTGGGACTCGGTTTCGTTCTGTTCATTCTCCAGCGCCGCTACCTGTTCTCTAATGCTATCAATGGTGGCATTACTTTCCTTTTTGGACGAAAGCGCCGCAATTTGCTTTAACAGTTCATCAATTTTACGCTCCTTCAAGTCGTTTTCTTGCTTCAGCTGGTTGATCTCATTTTCTTGTTCATCCAGTTTGGCCTTTAACTCCTTCATGTACTTTTCCCTCTCCTCCATCATTTTTTTGGTCTCCAACAGTTTTTCCTCCAAAGTGGAATTCAGCTCCTTCTGCATTGCCTCACTCGCGTGGAGCTCCTCCTGTAACCTTTCCCGATCTGATACAGAAGCGCCTTGGAGTTGCTTCTTGAGTTCTTCGATTTCGCGTTGAAGGGAGGCAATCAACTCGTTGTTGTTCGACTCGTTAATGACGGCCTTGTTGACAATGTGTTTCGCCCTCTCGGCGTACCGGAGTGTGCTCGTCGTTTCCTCGTACTGCGCTGAGGAAGGGCTAATAGCGGCGAGCATCGTGGTCATGGAATTTCCTCCTAGGTTCTCCTTTAGAATCCAAGTCAGGGTGGAGTCCCGGTAAGGGACGTGACGCTGCTTTCCCTTTTCCTCAATCTCCGCAAGGGCACTGATAACGTTACCCAGACAAGTCAAGGACTTGTTGATATTGGCGCCCTCGGCCAGTCGCTTCCCAGATGCCATCGTCTTGGAGGCCCGCTCACTTCCGGCCAGATCCACAAGGTTCAATTTCGAAATGGTTGTTTTTAGTACGGGTCCCTTTTTCCGCTTTTGGGTCAGTGTAATAGAAAATACAGCGTGAGAGCGGCTACTGGTGGCATTCATGGCGGTAGACGCCGTGGTTCGCACCTTATTTCCGTCCTTCATGAGTTGTAAAAACTCGGTCTGGTTTGTGACGACAAACTTGGCCAGACCTTCGATAAATGGGCCGTACTTGGGGTGTTCGCGCACCCGCAGATTGTTGTCAAATCCTTCCGAGGTGGGTCGCAACAGGCATCGGACCTTTTCATTGTAAATTTCAAAGTAGGAGACCTCCACACACGCCTCGCAGCCGTCCCTACGTAGGGCTTCCGTCTCCTGAAAGAGGGCCTCCGCGATCCTCGGCACCAGGCCGGGTTGCTCCTCTGTTCCCATCATACAATAGGTTTTCCCGCTCCCGGTTTGTCCGTAAGCAAAGATACAACCATTATAGCCGGTGATGGTGTGACGCAAAATTTCCTCCCCTATGGCGTTATAAATAGTTTCCTGAGAGGCCTCCGCGTTGGAGGAACCCTCCACGGTGGCGTTGGTAGACCAAAAGGCGTGGTCAAAGACAAAAGTCTTCCCGGATCCCTCTATGGAGTCCAGTAGATCTACTTTGTTGCCATTCATGGTGACGATAATACTAGCATTGTCTTTTATCTCATTAGCGTTGAGAGGGCGGGTTCGAACCGCCACTTTAACAGACATTATATATATATCTTTAATGTAGCTCGCTTGTTCAGAGAAGTTTGGGAGAAAGGGGTATAGGAAACGTATCAATCCAGTGTGTACATTGTAAATGGGAATTGTATTGAAGAAGTGAGAAAAAAACAACAACGAATTTTGGTATCATACTGTAATAAGCACCCAAACCCCCACAGTGGCTTTTGCCAGCTCTGCGGCTAGTCTATGGTAATCGCATTCCGTTCTATGACCCTTTCGATAAGGGATGATACTTCCAAAAGTGCGTCTTTGGTCAACGTACCAGAGGAACTCTGAAATAATACAAATTCTTGAAGAATGGCAACAATTAACTTCATGGGTGCATCTCGTAGGCTAGCCTCCAGTGGAGTAGACTTGGTCACCCCTACCACAGCAGTGATGACTCGTACTCTCATATCCCATTCTTCACTCTCCGTGAACAAGGAGACGGTTCCCAGAAAAAGAGCACAATAGCCGCTCAGCACGAGTAGCTCTACACCACCACGGTGATAATTCTGATACATTCTGTCAGCAATCCTCTCGATAAAATCTGAGGTGCAAATCTTCTTAACAAACGAATCCTCCCCCGTGTTACACTCTACACGAGACAGATTGATGGCACAGCAGAGGGAAAAGGTCATGAGATCGTCGTCGTCGCCATTCATTATGAGGTGTTGGAGTTTGTTGGAAAACCCATCGCTAAAACGGGAAAACAGCGCAGGGCTGATGTTGGTTAAATTAGTGACCACACGCAAAATAAGGCAAAAGTCCGTTTCTGTGGCATCTGCCGTTAAGAAACAGTTTGTCATAACCAACACCAATTCCTTAAACCCGTTTGATTGCTCTGTGAGAGTCCCGGAAACGGAAAGCACTTCAATCAGCGAAAACACTTCTCTTCGGTTCGTGGAGGACTTGTCCACGCAACGAGAGAGTGTCACCAAACCCCCGCACTCCACTAAATTCATGCAAACGTTCACGTGGTCGGGTAGAGTGAGTGAAAGTTGATTTTGCGAAAAGACCAACTCAAAAAGGGTATCCAAGGCTATGGTAGTGCAGCTTTTGGAGGTATCACAGCCCATAGAGGACAAGAGAGGCTCCACTGGAGGCGCGGCACGCGTTTCTGTTTTGATCACTTTTGATTTTCGGTGGGACCAGTGTCGCTTTTCCGGCGTGGGTAGGGAAGCCGTAGGGCTTTCCGTTTCTGGTGCAATAACGGACAGCATAAAGCGAATAATAGAGGGATTGCTACTAGAGTCGGAGGAGCACTCGGATTTTAGCAACTTTACAAACAGCAGCAAATACTTTAACGTAGTCACCTCCAGCTTCACGGAACATAAGTTTTCGAAAAATTCGCCCAGCACCCCTACGTATTTCATGGACTGTATCATGTGCTTCCAGCCCTTTTTGTGAAACAGTTCTACCATTTCTGTCAGTGCCTCGGGGGAGGAGGTGCGCCGCAGAGTCGACGAGAGAAAGAGAGCCATTTCCGACAACTCCTCCTCCTCGCGGTGAAGGAGGTCGATTTCAGCGGTGCCCAAACTCTCTGTACTGACCAAGGAATCCGTAGGGGGAAAGGACGACCCTATGAACGATTTTGGCGGGAAAGAATGTTCTTCCCCTTCCGTGTCGCTAGAAGATGTGTAGACGGGTTTAGAAACCCCCAGTTCATCCACTGCACTGCTCAGAGAGGCGTACGCACGCTGCCTTTTTCTCATGACTCCCTTTTATTTATTTGGGAAGGGAGAGGAAAGGAAGTGGGCCTAACGTGAGTGTTGTAAAGGTAGGGAGAGAGAAACTGGTATAAAGTAAAAAAACGTAGGGACACCAATACTAATACTTTGTTCACGATAAAGAATAATAATAATAATAAAAAAAATAGGAACCGTAAATCCAAGGCCACCACACCTAAACTGTGTTTCTCAGAATACTGTCGTAGAGGTCATTTAGCTTCTTTTCGTCAAGGGCTTCGCCAGTGGCATTTTTCCCCTTGCTCACACTACCACCGCAGCCGCGAATAATTTCCTCCGCCACACCCTTCGTTTTAGCTGGTAACTTGGCAATATTGTATGCCTTGTGTTGAAGCGAAGGTTTCGTCGACTTTGCCATGATACTCCGCTGAAGGACAGCACCGCTGTAGGTCACGCCGTCGTGCCGTAGTGTCGCGATATACCGACCCACCTTGTTATGAAAGTCAGGTTGGCGGAACAAGTCAGAGGTTACCACCGGGATACCCTTTCCAACGGCAATGATAAACTTTGGGGTTCTTTTCGGGGAGGCGGTCACCAAAAGAACATCCGCCGCCGCCACATCTTCCACCAACTTTCCTCCCGCCCCTTTTATCAATTTCATCGCTTCCTTGTATTCCGTATCCACCATACCCGAAACGCAACACTTGAACTTGGTGGGCAACACCAACGGAGGATCGGCGTCTTCGGTTTCGTCTCGCGGCCTTTTTTTGTTTGGCGAAGGCTTTGGCAGCGATTCCTCCTCACTTTTGTCGTCATTGTCTAGGTACGGCTTGGTGATGTTACGATCTACTTTCGGTGGACTGCCACGAGTACCACTGGCCCCTCTAGAGGCACTTTTCTTTCCCGAAGAGACCAGAGGGACGGGGTCGCCCACATTGCTGTTGGTACTGGTGCTGTTTTTAAAAAACGGCTCCATCACCACCCCGCCAGACGACTCGAGGGCCTCTTTTTTCGCCTCATACTCTTCACGGGTAAATTCGACAAAGTAGCGGACCGCGTCGCCAAATACAATCTTATTACCGTTTGTCAATTGATAAAAGTGGTGCGGCTGAAGCAGCACGCCCTCGCCCTCTTTCACGGAGAGCACAGTGCCGTTAGTGCTCTTGCAATCGCAGAGCCAGGGGTCTCCATTAGGGGCAATGTCAATAAACGCCTGGACCCGACTCACGCTGACGGCATCAATATTGATAAAGGAAACACCTCCCTCAACGGTAGAATTACGACCCACAATGTTCTTGCCCTTAACCAGCAAATCTAAAGAAGACTCTCCAATTAGACAAAACACTTCCGATTCCATGCGATGGTCGGCGAAGCTTAACGGATAAAAGGAAAAAATCTATGGTTATAATAAATCACAAAGCGTCACTACACTAAAATATAGAAGAGGGAGGGGGGATGGGAACAGAATATTATACTTTAAAATATACAATTCAATCTGAAAAAAAAAAAAGGGAAAACGTGTGCTATAATAGAATTAGTTTGGGAAAACACAGAAAAAGTAAATGGCACAGCGGCGTGAGAGCGAAGGATAACAATAACAATGATGAAGGAGACCGTCAATCCGTAGAGCTAGCATGATTGACGGGGCGTTTCGCAATTACACTATAAACATCATTTTCCTGCACCACGGTAATAATAAGATATACCACTTCGCCCAATGTCATACTAACGCGGTGCAGTTTTTCCCCCTCAGAGAGCACTGGGGCCACCTGTTGGGTCAGACTATACGCCAGCTGTAACATTTGCTTCGAGTCAAACTCCCCACAGCACTCCACCACCTCGCCGGTTTGTGAAATAAACGCAAAATGATTCACTCCCTGACTGAGTAATTCCTCTTTTACAGAGCTCAACGGCTCCCCTAAGTGTGGCATGACGGGTACGGTACTAAAAAGGGTATGTAGTGTTTTTTAAAACTAAAAAAAAAAAAAAATGCAAAGGACAAGAGATTGTTTCTACACATTGAAGTAATCAATACAGAAGGCGTATTTTTGTACAAATTACCAAAACAAGGAAAACAAAACATTTATTATAGTAATAATGATATTGCTGTGGAAACGGAAACAAGAGGTCTTTTTCTTTTCTTTCTTGTCTATCCTTTGAGATCAATAGTGTTTCTTGGGCGTCTTTCGCATCTTTGGCTTCCCTTGAAAGTGAACGTGAAGTTCTTCCTCAAAGCTCAAATCCTCTAAAATCATTGGTTTCGCCTTATTTCTCCAATGTGGTCCCATAAAATGCTGACGGTCCGCTAGCTCCTTGTGCCGAGTCACCGCGTCGGGGTCCATATTACCAAACCCCCAGTTCGTCATTGGCACAAAGTCACGCTTTCCTCTACTGTGGTTAAAAGCGTCCGGGCTTTGACGCTCCTGGCGAGATTTGATGAGCTTCTCCTGATTCTCTAGTGGATTTTGGACCCCCCAATCGTACACCATGCTAGCATTCGGTATAAGTCGCTGTCGGGTTTTGGAATGGCACATTCTACCAAAGGAAATACGATCCAGGCAGCTAGCCAATTGCAGTTGTAAAGTATGGCCACCATCGCCTCGATGTTCAAGCCACTTTTCTCGAATTTCTTTCAAGGTGTGCTCTCGCACCAACCGATCCTGCACCAGGTAGGCTAACGCTAAACATTCTTTATAGAGCGCCAACTTTGCGGTGCGGTTGTGAATATCTTTTCCCTTTGCTAAGGGAAGCGTTTCTAATATATGTTTACTCATTGCAGCCTAAATAATAATAATAATAAAAAAGGAGGGGGGGGGGGGTTAAGGAAGGGAGAGAAGGGGTGTTTTATTGTTATCAATATTTCTGGTACTGTTGAATACTTTAAAAACTTCACAGAAGGGGATAATGATGCGCGGTACTTTAATATATATATATATATTTCTATGCGACAAAAATCTATAAAGTTACTTTTTTAAAAAAGGAAAAGAGCGTTTTGGTGGGTGTCTCTTTCTTGGCCTCTTTGGATGTCACTTTTTTGGAAACATGAAGCGAGGAGGCCGCCTTCGTCGCAGCAGGTGGGGAGTCCTGCAGCGGAGTCGCCTCGGCCGTACTGTGAGGTGGATTCGCCTCTAATACGTTAGTCATAAGTTTCTTGTACTCTGCTTCGGAGAGCACCTTTTCCGTCGCTTTGCAGCGGTAGACGGTGACATCGGAGCAGATGTACTCTCCATTCACCTTTTCCATTTTGGTTTCCACTTCCTTGGTGTACTGCTTCTGAAAATCCAAGAGTTCTTTTGAAAAAAAGTTGGCGATGGACTGTTGACAAGAAGGAGCTGTCTGCAGCGGGGCAGCATTGGGTGACTTTTTGGATGGTTCACAAAAGGCTAACGGGGGAGCATCGTCGCACAAGACAATATCGTCCCCTGTAGAAACATTCATTTCCACAATAGAGAGACTGGCCTCCTCGTGGGGAATCTCGAAAGGTTCGCGCCGCGAGGGGGTATCACTGGGCGACTCATCAAACAAATTCTCTTCATCCTGAACCCCTCGGCGGTCTCCCGTCTGGTTGGACGCTTTTGCCAATTTGGTCAAATTATTAGTGGGCTCCTTCTTGGTTCGCTTAGACTTGGCTGGTGCTTTTTTCTCCGCTTTGGTAGAGCCTTCTTCTCGTGCTCGCTTCGCAGATGACCCAAAAAGTGTCATTTGTTTTTTGGGGGAATTTTTTTCTACTTTCTCCTCGGTGGTGGTGGGGGTGGGTACAAGAGTGGGATGGTTCAAGACACACATTTCCTCCACCACGGGCTTCGGTGGTTCGGGTTCCACTACGGAGGTCTTTTCCACGGGTGGCGTAGGGAGTGGTGCCTCCACCCTCGGTGCCACCGGTGCTGGGAAAGGGGTGATGGTAGGTACAGAGGGGACCACGGGACCCTCCTTCTCCATCTGCTCCCTCGTTTTTAAGTGTCGGACTATAGGAGAATCTCTATTCAAGGTAAAAGGAAAACCCTGGGTGCTGCCCTCCCACGAAGACGGTGCGGTATCTTTCTTTCGAAGAGCAAATACACTGGCATTTCCCGTAGAAACATCTTGTACCGTTACAGAAAAGGCATCCATTTTCGCATACAACACTTCAAAATTACTGTTTTGTTCACTGATGGACCGGAATAGGTCTTCCACCTGCGATTGCGGCAACCCCAGAAGGGCGACGGCCTCCGCTACAGTAAAATAAAAGCACATCTCAGTGCGTCGAATGACTTCTTCGTTGGGGCTCATTTTCAGAACAAAATGGGGTAAACTGCGTCATAATAAAAAAGGGAGAGAAAAAAAGGAGGTCTCGAAAAAATAGTAAAGGGGTCAACAGAACTAATGCAAATAAAATACAATAAAATAAAACAAAAAAAAAAAATGACAACTGAAAAAAACTTCAATGAAATGTATAAAAATTACAGACACGTGATCGACAGGGACATTCATCCTTTGAAGAACACATTTTTCAGTGAAACGCCGCTACAAAAAGTAGGACGGCTCCTGTGCCTTTGGAGAATCAAGGTCTAGAAACTGCCGTTCTACTTCCTTAAACACGACAAATTCTCTAGATTCGTCCTCGTAGATGCGTAAAACGCTCGCTAAATTATTGCATCGGTAGCAATAGTTGGGGGCGGACCACACCGTACAGAGGTTTTCCTCGCCAAAGTGGTACTTGAATCCCTCATGTACTAATTGATGCGCTCTGGCTATAAGATTGAGATTATTTCTAAAGAGAAACTCTCTCGTTACTTTGGCCCCAAACAGATAGCCCGCTCCTCGCTGCGATATCTCCCACCCCTGGATAGAGTCAGGGTCGGACCACACCAGATCGGAGAACGGCCCTTCATTCGGAATCTCCTGGCGTCGATTGAGCAGACGGATTTGATCTACTGCTCGTATCTCGGGCGACAGGCCTCCGTGAATGCACAGTGCTTTTCCGTCTATAAGCGCCGCGATCGGCATACAGTCAAACACCTCCGTACACAATTTCCAAATCTCTACCGTGGTGTACTTTTTATTGCATTCATCGTAGAACCCGTACATGGTGGTGACCTGTCGGGTCTCGTGGTTGCCGCGAATCAGGGTAATTTTATGAGGGTATTTGAGCTTGAGGATGAGCAAGTAAGAAAGCACCTCTACACTATTAAAGCCCCGGTCGACCAGATCCCCCAAAAAGACGTAATGCATACTAGACATGTCGCTCTTGATTTCGCCGGCAATCTCAAATAGTTTAAGAAGGTCTGGGAACTGTCCGTGTATATCACCGCAAATGGTGACGGGAAGATGAATATTCTGTACGTTACTTTCTTCAATTAACAAATCCGTGGCGGAACGAAGTAGCATTTGCATTTCCCGCAATTCAAGGGTTTCCACCCGCTTCACCTTTTCTTCCCAAAGATCTAAATTCATTTGTAAAGATGGTTTTGAAATCGTATTAGTGATTTGACTTTCCTTTTCGTTCTTAGATGAAAGAAAGAGAGTAAAGAGGGAGAGAGAGAGAGAGAGAGTGAAGTAATTGTGTTAAATTAACAATTAATGTTCACCATATATACAGGTTTGCTTTTCAAACCAGATAATAATAATAATAGTCATGTACTGGATACAGTAGTCCAGTGTTAAAGCGGAAAAGTTTAATCGGGAAGAGTGGCGTCTTCTTCGGCAATGCGTACTGCATCGTATTCGGGTAAGACAAATACCGCCTCAGTTGGATAGGTCTGAAGGCACTGGTCCATGATTGACAGCAGCTTATCGAGCCGAACTTGAACTTTATTGAGCACGCTGGTATAGCTGACGTGGTAAATCGAAGAAGGAACCCGTCGATCCACCGCCTGGATCAGGGGTCGTTCTTTGGATGCAGAGGAGCGAAAGGGAGCCAACTTTTCGTACGAGGAAAGACGAAAACGACATATGGGAATACTTTCTAAAGGGCCCGAGAAGGGATTCCCCAACGGTTCTTTATGTGTGTACAAACTACTGCCGTGGTCCAAAAAGGCGTATGTCGCCAGTCCTTTTACGCGTTGGTCAGGTGGGGGTAATTCGCAGGTGTCTTCGCGGTGGCTACACCCGCCGTAGACAAAATTATTGTGATTGTCCATTCCCCTGTCCTCGTTCCCAATAAGAAAGTCAAACATGAAGCGCTCTAGAACATCACCCACCGCCCTTTGTCGGCTGGCCTTGACAAAGGAAAAGTCATTCCCACCGGGAACGTAATACACGCGGATGAAATCCACATCATCCGCGGCGAAAGGGAGGGCGAGAATAGTGTCCAGAGCGGGATGCACGTCCTTCATCCACAGTTGAACCGACACCATGGCACACTCGGCGAGAGTGTCCTCTACACCGTTAAAATAATGACACGAGGTCATGCGAGATCGAGTGTAGTTGTACTGTATCACGAACCGATTTACCCATTGGGAAAAGAGAGGATTATAGGCGACCGCTGCCCTTAAAAAGTCTAGCGGTAGGGGAATATACACTGTCGTGGGGGTGCGGTCAAACCGCAGCACCCTATCAAAGGAAAAGGCAAGAAACTCACTAGCGGCCTCGTACACAAACTTTCTCTGAGAAATTTTCACAATGGCACTAATATTAGCATGAGCGTAGAACAGTCTCAACTTAATAGTTCTGCCGTGGAGCAGTCGGGCCGACATTGCTTGCACAGATCGAACGTTGTTCAAATTCGAGAGGTACCGCTGACACAAGACGTCTCGCTCCGTAGAAAAGGAATGATTGCGATCATCACAAGCGGTGTACTCCTCCTTTGTTGCCCTGTAATCATTGTCGAAGGGGGTGTCAACACCGCCTTCAGTATCCTTCTCTATTTCTGTGAACCCCTTCGAAGGCTGCTCCGGGTTCCCACCAACGTCAGTTTTTTTAGATTGTCAAAAAATAATTCCTTTGCCTGCTCAAAACGTGGGAAAGGAGTGGGGGTGTTGGAACTCGGGGAGCGCGGCGTCGGGTGGGTTTCCACAACTGGAGTCTCACTGGATTTATTGGTGTCGGAAGGGACCGCAGGTGGGACAGAGGCCGGACCCGCGGTGGGTACAGGGGAGTGAAAGGACAGCCATGACCAATGGACGACACACAGGATTATAATGTAGAGAAATCTCAGCACTACAGTCCCTCGTTTGGCACGGAGCACATTTCTTTTCCCTTTTATCATAGCTGAATAAAATAAATAAATAAAAAGTTAATACAAAAGAGAGGAGGAGAATTTGTTTAAATTGTCTTTGTGTCATTCATCACTATACTTCTCACTATTACTTTTTCCTTTTTTTTTCCTTCCGAAATTAACGGTAAACCAGCAGGACAACCAATTCCTTCTATCAGCTATTCTTCCTCCGTCTTTTCTTCCTTCTTTATTGGCATTTTTGCCTCCTTTCCTTTCACCACCCCCTCCCCATCCTCGGTCTCTTGTTTCGTCTTTTTTAGGTTTTGCTCTAATTCCTTTACCTCGTGGAGGGCCTTGTCTAGTTTTTCCTTCTCTGTTTCCTCCGGGACAAACTCCGAACGTTTACGTTTCAAGCCGTACTTCAGCAGTTGTGTTTGACTTAATTTTCCCCTCTTTTTCTCCAACACCTCCTCCGCAGCGTTGCACTCATACGACCAATGTTCAGTGGACTGACACTTTTGACAACGTCTTTTGGCTTGACCTTTTTCGTTTCGCGGTACACTGTAACCCTTAGGCGGTGCACTGGGGTGGGACATTATCAATGAAATAGATGAAGGAATATCAGTATTATTCACTGATTTAGAATACTTTGGGGTTTGCTAGAGAAGAAAGAGAGAAAGAAAGAGAAAAAAAAAAAACCCATAGTGAAAATGAAGGTGTGCAGAATAAGAAATATAGCAATGCAAAACAGTCACGACTTCAAATTTTATTATAAAGTGGAATATCACACTTATCATTGATATTTACATGATTCTACATTCTAAAGTACTGGTTTATATTATTCCACGCATAACTTGGATGTTTTTGTGGATAAAACGCCGTTTACTTTGCGAGTACCAGCGCGGCGCCAGCCAGTATAAAGTTATTGATCGCATTCTCGCTGGCACAAGGAAGGGAGAGGTCACAGATAAAATTCTCCTTGGTGGTGTTGACGTACAGTGGAAGCTTCACCGGGAAAGTACCCTCCACGACGGGCACGGTGTCCATCCAGGCGACATAAACCTTTTGTAAGGGGAACACAGCGGCCTCATCGGCGGTTTCTACACTCGCCAACTTACCAGAAGCGTCCGCCACCGCCCCCTGAAGTAGCACGCCCTCAAGGACACACCGGGAGTTTGGCTGACGCGGGCGGTTCGGAGAGGGACGCCACCAATTTAAGGTTGACCAACGGTTGCTCTGCCAAATGGGCGGTTTCCTGACGCAGCGCGTTCAAGAAGGTCTGCGGACGGAACAGCAAAGAAACATTAAGAGGGGCCTTCATGAGCGTCCCGTTGGAGGCCGCCTTTTGAAACTGCGCAATCGCCGCGGCGCGTCGGATGAGAGATTGCATCCAGGGCAACACTTTTTCGTTGCTGGGGAAGAAGTCCTCCCATTGAGACGGAATCGAGCCAGAAATCATCGCCGTCGCTTCCGCCTTGCGGCTCTCCGTCAGGAGCGCGGTTCCCTCCGTCACCTTCTTGAGTTCCTCCACGCTGGCGTTTACCAAAAGCACATATTTATGCGCCGACTCCATTTCGGCAAACAGAAATCCCTCGATCGGCTTCGCCTCGGCGAGGGAGGACCCCGGAGACACTTTACTAATCACGTCGGGGTTTTGAGAGACCAGCGTCGTCCAGGTGTTCAAAATGGGAGACAGCTTTTGGATCCACTCCTCTCGGTCCATAATTTCCTCTTGTCGAGTTTGGTTGATGGCCTGCAAATTATCAATCATCTCCCGCACCCGAGAGATTTGAACGACACGGTCGGCGTTGGGTGGAAGGGCAAATAGGGCGGGAGTGTCGCTGTCAGGGAGTCCCTTGACGGTATTGATGTACTCGTTGTAGCTACCCCCGGGCACACGGACGTGGGAGAAGATGGCATCCTGCTTCTTTGAGGAAGTCAGACTGGAGGAGCGGAAAAAGTGGCGGACGTAGGTTTCGAGGATGCGGGTGTCAAAGGCGGTTTCCATCTTGCCGCCGTAAATGGCGTTTTCGAGCAAACCCTGGATCGACTTCCAGTCCACCTCCCCCTTGGATTGACGCAGCACAATATCGGTGGCGGACTTCAAATCCGAGGCTGTGATCTCGTACGTCTTGGTCCAACCTTGCGGGGTGTAAGATCGTCTTTCCTGGATGACCGCATGCAGTGAGGCCGTGATAAAGAGAAGCTCCTTTTGCTTTTCTTCCTTGGAATCGTAAAATGACTTGCCCCAGTCGCTGTAAGTGCGCAAGAGGTTTTGTTTGATTCCGGGCGGGGTCTCCAATGACACCTTTAAGCATTGAGAGAGCAGAATGGACGGGAATTCGTGGTGTGGCTCTGTGGTCAAGAAGAGGCGGAAGTTGTCGTGCATTTTTAGCGTGCTGAGTTCCTTCTGCAAGTCGTACACCCATGGAATCACCAAGTGCAAGTTCTTTAGGAACACCCATTCTCCCCTCTCCGACGCATTCCGGACCAACTCCATCGCAGCGTCGGTTTGACCACCGCCCATCGCCAGTTGGTGAAAGTGTTCCTTGCCCACCTTGTCATGGGCGATAGTTTGCAGCTCCAACGAAGGGTCGGCACCGGCACTGGTAATGAGCAGAATAGGTGTGTCGGCTTGTGTGCGCTTGATTAACGTCGCTAAGCTTTCATTATCGGCGAGGGAATCCACATTCAACAGCTCACAGGCGACAAGATTCATGGCGGCGGTGAGGCGGTCCGAGCGGAACGTCTTCATGATGAGAAGCTTCTGGAAGAGGGTCAGGGACTGCAGGAAGGAGGGATAGTCGGTCTCGGGGGAAGAGGTACGCATCCACTCTAGCCACACGTCCGCCTCCTGGAGACGAATTTTGGAAACCAAGTCTGGGAAGAGCGCCCCAAAGGTGCGAAATACGTCAATACTGTCCTGTAGTACAAAGTTGGGCACTCGGACCTCATTCTTTTTGCCGTCGGGGGCGATCGCCTTGTCGAGGAAGTAGTCCCACTCTGCCGCGGTGCACTGATCTGGGAATAGAGCCCGAGAGAGGTGGAT
Source organism: Angomonas desouzai (assembly GCA_000482185.1). NCBI lineage: Eukaryota > Euglenozoa > Kinetoplastea > Trypanosomatida > Trypanosomatidae > Angomonas > Angomonas desouzai. Next base: position 10,660 of record AUXL01000036.1, on the reverse strand, counting down.
GCCAAATACGACACGGTGCTCCTTCAGCAAACTTCCAGAGATGGTGTGGACGGTGATTTGAATAAACGAGCGTCGCAGTGCCACAATTTTGGTCTCTGGGTCGGTGCGCAAGTCCTTCTGCTCTGCCAATGTCTTTTTAAAGATGGACATGAAAAGGTTAAACGAGAACTGGTACATGTGAGAAAGCTCAATCAAATTCTTGGTGAGGAAGAACACCTGACTGGCAACCGCGGCGAAAGGTCGGTAGACGTTCCGCTTGTTGTCGATTTCCTCCTGCACTTCTTTCGACTTCTCTAGGGCCTCCGTGATTTCACTGGCCTGCGATTTGATCTTGTTGAGGGACTCGATCAAACCCACGTTTTCTAGCAAAGACCCCTCCGCGTTGGCGAGATCGTGCAGCAAGCTCTGCTCCAGGTCGGCCAGCTGCATCTTGAGGGACTCCTCCTTTTGAAGCACGGAGAGTTTTTCCTTCTCCAGCTCCGGCTGCTCGTGTTGAATGGTGAGTCCGAGGAATTGACCCTCGAGTCCGCTCAGGGTGATGGAAAAGCTGATGGGAGTGAGGTGGCTGAGGATATCGGGTGGTACCTGCATGTCAGTAGAACGGGTCACCAAGTAGAGCTGGAACCCATCGGCGTAATCCACCGTTCGTCGATCACCAATCTGAATCACCCGTTTGGTCCCTTCGTTGTGAATTTCCTTCCGGAGAATGGGGTAGATAAACGGGTCAATCTTGTCCACATCGGTGAGAATAATCTTTTTACCAAAACGAAGTGCCAACTCTAATGTGGACACCAAACGGTCCTCGGAAACACTACACCGTTCCACCACGTCTCCCTTCGCCTTGAGGTGGTTGTGCAGCCACTCCGTCGCTAGACCAGAGGGATCCTCAATGAGGGGCGTGCAAATCTGCTCTTGAATAATGACGGCATTGTCCATGGACAACTCATCCCCAGGAAGACCCTCCGCCTTGTAATGCAGCTGGACGCTTTCCTCGCGGAGAAATTTGAAAAAGTTGAACTCCTCTAGTTTGACCTTTTCCATCCACTCCTTAATGGTTTGTTCGCGGGTATTCTCTGGCTGGGAGCCGAGGTACGTGACAAAGCCGGCCGCCAACAGACACCGTTTCGGCAAAAGATCCAGTTCGCTGACGAGACCCTTCACCTGCTCCTCCCATCGCTTGTGCTCGGAACTGAGTTTGGTAATGAGCTGCGTCGCGTTCTCTAGAAGGTGTTCGGCCTCTTCTAGCTGGTTTCGTAGCCGCTCGGCCTCGGTCGTTTTCTCCGCAAAGCGCGCCTTCAATTTTTCTACCTTCTCCTCCACCTTGGCCAACTTACCCTCGTACTTGGCCTTCTTTTCCTGTGCCTGTCTTAAATTCTCCTCATACTCTTTGAGTTCATTCCGCATAGGCGCAACCGTCTCGAGGACTTTGCTGTATTCAATGACGGCCTTGAGCCACTCCGCCATGGGTGCGGCGGCCTTGGAGGCACGACCAATGACGTCCTTTTTGAAGGAATTGTTTTTACTCTCAATGAACCGGTCAACCTTGTCGCGTGTCGCCGCATCCACGTTGTCGAGATCAAAATTAAGGATTTGACCCTTAATATCACCCGCCAGTATTTTACGAATACCAGCCCACGTCGTATCCGCCCCTTTACCACCGCTGATTAAAATGATAACGCCCTCCATCACATCCTGCACCGCCGCGGGGGGTTGTTTCATCGATTTTAGCTCCGAGAGATGCTCCGATCGAATAGAGCTCACGGCAGACCGGGCGGAATCGAGCACCGGCTGAATACCGCTCAAGCGACCCTCAATAACCACCTTTCTCTCCTTGATGGCTTGTTGCTCCTTATCGAGTTCTTTTTGAATCTTATTGATACTGCGCTTTTGTTCACTCGACTCCTCCATCTTTGCCTGAATCTCCTTGAGTGCCTCATCCGCCTCCTTTTGTTTCACCTCCAGTAGCTCCTTCTTTTGGCCGACATCAGAGGCGATAGTGTCCACATTGGCCTGTGCCTCATCCAGCTTCGACACACCAGTCTTCAGTCGGGTCACCCCTTCAGTCACTTCGTTTCTCTTCTGGGTGTACAGACTTTCATAGGTTAAGCAGAGTACTTTAAAGTGCTGGGGGGAGAACTTGTCGGAGAACCCCTTGTGCATGTGCACGAGCTCACTCGTCAAACTAAAGTCTTTCTTATCCCCACGACTGTCCAAATCCTTGTAGACGTTTTCGGTGAGAAGGCGCGGGATCACCTTTAAACTGCCCGAGTCCCAAGTTCCCATCCAATACACATTGCATCGAGTAAACAGAGCGGGGTTGGAACGACACTGGGGCTCGTAGTTCTTATTGGTGGGATCCATCACCACCACAATGTGCAGGTACTTGATGATTCTTTCGACAAAGTAGAGATAGGGAGTGAGGCCTTCGCCAATTGCGTCTTCCTTGAGTGGACCTAAAAGGGCTTCCTGTTCCTCCGGGGTGAAGAGGCCGGGGATCTCACCGGAAGACAGCAAGGAATTAATGCTCTCCAAAAAGTGAGGATTGAAAAAGTTAAAATCTTCTAGCAGCAGGACCGTGCTCTGTCCCTCCACGCCCGCCTTTGTCATGACACTCTTTATCTCCGCGTTAAACTGCTTCATGTTGTAATCTCTCGTAATGCCCAAAGTGGCAATCTCCATTCGACTATTATATGAAACCAGTCGCACAATCTCCGAGGCGCACACACCGGAACGGCCAATCAGGAGTAAATTACCTCGCTCTTGTGACAAGACGCGATCCACCCGGGAGAGCCACGCACACACCTCCGGGATAAGCTGCACATCCAAGTCAGCATTTTCTCGGGAGTAGTTAATGAGGAACACCTCGGCAGATTTCTTCAAGTCCTCCATCGACGTGGCAATTAACTTTTTCTTCCCAGCAGGAGCGCCGTCCAGCCAGGAGACATAGTACTTGCTTTCCTTGTCCGCCGGTGCGTCCTTGTGCCCCACCAAAAAGATTAAATTATCTTTGATCACTTTGGTGAGCTTGACACGATCTTCTGTCGCGACGAGGCGGTCCACAAAGATGCGGCGGCCCTCATACGCCAAGGCATCGCCTATATCCTCGGGGGAGTAATTCAACAAGTTGAGAGCCCACTTGGTGATGTCACGGGGGTTAAAAATGTAGTGGGACGCCACGTCCACCGTGAAGCGCGCGGTAATCAATTCATAAATCGTCGTCATAACTCTTGCAATATCCGCCGCCCCTTTGGAGGGAATGTTAAACTGCAAACGCCCGCTCTCCAGCATAATGTTAAAGAACTCGGTGTAAATAAGTTGTAGCGACTCTTTTGGTGGGTAGGACACACTCAAGACGGAGGCGATGGCCAGAAAACGAGGGGCCACCGGGTAACGGCCCATGCTGCCGGGGGGATTCATACTACCCACAATCTGCACGCGCTCCACCGTCACCCACTCCAGATCGTCGTCGTAAAACCCACGGTAGAGGATTAACTGTTGGAGAAAGGAGTGCAGCTGCACCGTTCCGTACTTGTCTGGTTTGGGCAGATTTAAGTCCTTCAGGAGGAGAACCAGTCGTTCCGCCTCTTTGGGCCGCAGCACCTTTCCACCAGTGGAGTTGAACATTTGACAGGACTGCTTCAACTTTTGTATCACGTGCAACGCTTCTGTTTGGGCGGAGCAGTTGATGGTCGCCACACGGGTGTTGATGTCGTTGGTAAACAGGTTTGTCAACAGCATCGTTTTACCGCAACCCTCCGGGCCGACGATAATAAACGGGCGGTAAATACCACTCTTCACGGGAGAGGACCACGCCTTCATGACTTCCAACGTTCTTTGACACTCCACAGTGGGGACCATTGGATGGCGGTAGAGCTCATCCACCGTGAGCTTCACAGAGGTGTCGACGTCGAAACTCGTGTAGCCGCCATTTTCACGGTCATACTTAAAGTCCAGCGGGTTCTTTGGATCAGGGGCCTTCTCACCGACCAAATAGAGCACATCCTTGGCGAATTCCTTTCGTTTTTCTTCTTGAAGGTAGGAACCCAGTCCGTAGATCAACGCCAGAGCAAACTGCGCCCGAGAGGTACACTCAGCCATCTGACTAAGACCAGACATGACGAGGCCGGTGCGGGTGGTTTCCACAATAAGGGCCTCCGTTGAGACGAGGGAATCGATGGCCTTGTAAAAATAGGCGTCAATCCATTCTTGCAGCTGCTGGCGCTTCGCCTCTGGCTGCTCCTGAATCCACGAGGCGACGGCGGTCTTGGGGTCGACATCTTCCTCAGAGAGGTAAATAATACCCATTCGCGAAACGGTGGCCGGGGAGGCGAACTCCAAACTGTGGGTCTCAAACAAAAAGTTCACATTGTCGCCGAATTGAATACGTACACCATTAGGCATGGTCAAGAGCTTGTTATCGTCCAGGACAGAGTTGAGAGACTCGATCCACTCAGGGTCAATATCACCATCACAGAAGATCCACGACTGGACCGTGGTCTCCTCCTTGACCACCTTTTTGGCCGCATCGGTAATCACACCATCGTACCACTCCCGAGTGTCGGGGTCCATCCGTCCGAGCAATTGGTCACGGGGAAGGGCTTTCGGGTTGACGACGTATAAGGGAACAGTCTTTCCCAGTCGTTGAAGCGCCTTGCGGAGCACCTTTAGAAGGGTACTCTTACCGCTTCCACTGGGTCCCACCAGCACCACACCCATACGTTGGCGAAGGGCCTCATACAATTGCAGGATTTTGAGAATCTGCGATTCCACCGGTTGAAGTTTCAAATCGGCAATAGACTGCTCGATGGCCGGACGAAGCTCCTTGTAGTCGATTTCGTTCACCGGCACGCCAGGGAAAATGTCGGACAGCAGTTTGTTAAACAAGATGGAATCATTAAAGGTAAGCTTGGAGAGGGTGTTGACACGAAGGGACTTAATAATGATTTCACTTTCTTTGCGCAAAATTTCTTGCGGGGCGGTCTTTACATTTCCAGCCACCCGCTCCATGAGAAAGGAGTGAATCAACGTTCCACCGAGACGCAGCACCGCCTTCATGGCACGCAGACCCCAATCGTAGTGTTGCTGTGATGAAAGTAGCTGTTTCGACAGTTTAAAGATCTCCACCGTCTTCTTGGCGAGCTCCTTGGCAAATTCAAATCCTTCACTATACAAGATGGTTTCGGTAATCAATTCGTTGTCCGGCATACTCATCGCAATCGATCGGAACAGCTGCTTCAAGTTATCCGGAAGTTCGCTTCGCCCACCGTACCCCTTACCCGCAGGATTCAGCGTGACAAAGATACCCGCGTTGTCGTTGACGTTAATTTCCCTACCAAGAAGTTGACAGTGACTCTCTCCATTTTTGAGCGCCTCTTGAATAACCTGAATCATCTGGGATACGGCGGACAGCTGGTCCACCTTCAAACGGTTAAACTCATCGAAACAGCCCCACGCCCCGCACTTGACAAGCCCGGTGAAAATACGACCCATGGACTTGAAATCAATACCCTCATCACAGTTGAACACCAGTACCTGACGACCCATCGCGTTACCAAGCGCCTTCACAGACTCTGTCTTACCCGTACCAGCGGGTCCGTAGGGGTTACCACCGTAGCCCAGTTGCATACCCTGCGTTAAGGTGAGGTAGCACCGATCAGTGAGGGGTGTGTGAACGAGCTTGGGGGCGTTACCCTGATATTCGTAACTGTACTTGAACTCCGCATCCACCATCCGTAACACACACTTTTGAGAGTTGTCCAGATAATACCTCAATTGCTTTCTCCAGTACCAATCCGTCTCCTTTTCGACGTTATTCGTGATCAACAGGTCCACGACTTCAATATTGTGAATAAGGTCCATAATAAGCGCCTTCAGCTTAATACCGATAAGTGGGTCACTGTTGCTGCCCGCATAGACGGTTAACTCCCTCAATTGATTTTGGAGATTAGCCTTTAGTTTCGGCAGCGCGCCAGACTTGCTATCACGAATGGCCTCTTCAGCTTTCCGCGTAAAATTAATCATTTCCGCCGTACAGAGAATTTGGGAAGCGTAGGCGCCAATGTCAGCCTTGACCACGCAGCGGGCGAGGTGGGCCTGAAGGGTATTCTTCATTTCGTTATCGAGGAGAGAAAGCCAGCTTTCGACCTCGTCGGTCACGCGCACTGGTTTTTCAAGTGGCACGATTTCCCCTTCAAGGGAAAAGATCTTCAAAATGTTGTCCTTTTGATTGTCAAATTGCACACTGTGAATACCCATAAACAACTTTTTGAGGTGAGACTGGATGACGGTGGGGTTTTTGCTCTGGGCGAGAATTTCAAGCAAGTCGTCGTCACTGATAAAGTAAAATCGGGGAAAGCTGTCTCGTTTTTCTTCCAAGAACTGATTCAGTGACTTTTGGCACCGCTCCAACTGTTCGAGCACATTCTTTAGCACACTCTTAAATTCAGTATGGGCGGCGAGCGACATGAGCTTTGTGTCTTTTGCGATGGTACTCATAATAGTGAGATACTCCTTGTCAATACGGTTGAATCGCTCCTGTTCTTCTGGAAGGGCGCCCCGACGGAAAATGGGCTCTAGATAGACCCACTTTCGCTGGATTTGGTTCATGTGGCGGAGGTACTCATCCAACGTGGTAAGACGCTCGTCCCATTTCATGGCATCGCTGGAGAAGAGTTTAAAGTAGGGGGATTCCTTCATACTGGTCAGCAGCGCTTGATTATCGCTCAGTGCAGACAGAGTGTCTTTCCAGTCGGTGATAAGAACCACACCGGGGCGGTCGGGGTGGGGAATGATGGAGAACTGGGCGGCATTGCCCCAGGCCCGGACGTCGTCCAACGCCTCACGGATCTGGGCCTCACCCTGCGCCCGGCTATGCAATTTTTTAATGTCCGTCTCGTTCTTTAGCATCGTTTCATACTTATCAAGCAGCTGGCCAAAGAGCACCGTGTCTTGCGTCACATTGCGCAACTTCAATAGAGAAAAGAGTTCGGTCCAGTGTGAGGGGGTGAAACCATCGCCGCGGACGTACTTGAGCAGCGGCACACACCGACCCCACTTCTCCAGCATGGTACGGATGTGGACGGTCACGGGATTGGACTGAATTTCCTTCAATTTGTCCTGCCAATGCTTTACAAAATCTTCAAACTTGTAAATCTTTGAGCGGAAGCTGATCCAGGTTTCGTTACAGAGGGTCTGAACCTCTCCCTGGAAGTCGCCGAGCATGCTCCACATGGTGAAGTAATCGTTAATATCCGCCTCCAAGTCTTCCAGCTGCTGGGTGTCGGGGTCATCAAGCTGAAAGTACTGACACTGCTTCACGCACTCATCACCCGTCTCGCGTAAGGTCTTGAATTCTTCTCGTTTTTCTGTCACGAACTGCAACGGGTTCGGGGCACTAACGTCCTTGGGCTTCAATTCGTGCCACTGATTCGCGAAACGCTCCACATCCTTTTGCCAGTTCTTTACCGTGTCCTCCACCGTCGACTTGAGCTTGCCCAGCTGGTCCTCCACCTCCTTTTCGTGGGAGTCCAGACGTTTCATGTAAAGGTCCCAGATTTCCTTCGTCTTGGTGAAGTCGAGTCCGGCTTGTCCAGTCATGCTTTGCAACAGGACATTCTTATTGTAAAAGTGGTGAAATTCAACTTCCTTCGCCGGGCGTTGCTCCATCAGTTGTCCATAGAGAATGTTAGCCTCACCGATCTCGTCGAGTTTCGTCAGCTTTCGGTCCAAACACTCTTTAACGTTGTTGAGGTAGGCGTCAATGCTGATCAAATGGTTCTCGGCGCTCTGTTTCAAGGTGGTTTTGAGAGCCTCTGTCAACTTTGACAAGTGCTCCTCCACTGTACCTTTTATACCCGCCGTGCACATGGTAATACACCCGCATTTTATAAACAGATCCTCCGTGTTGATCTCTTTGCCCTTTTGTTTCATCAAGCGGAAGCCCTGCTCCCAGTGTTGCACCTCCGTCAGTGATGCCGCCACAATCTCCTCGAGCGTGGGGTTGTCCGCCTTTCCACAGCGGCCAATCACTAGCATGGGATTGAACCGTTTCAGCTCCTGCTGCACCTTTTTGAACATGTTCGCCGCGTGTTGCATAACAGAGTAAATCTCCGCTTCGTTAAACGACGGCATATTGGTAAAGACACTCTCCTCACCACACCCCTGAAAACGAAGCGGGAAGGTGATAAAGTCCTTGATGCGAAGATAGTATTGCTGCCGGATAGACTCGAGAGACGGTCTCAGCGCCGCCTCCCCACTCGCACTGTCAAACACCACGTCGGCCTTTATTTCACCGATGCTTTCATGAAGGCTTTCTAGACCCTTCTTGTACTGGGATTCGAGGGCTTTGTAAAGTTGCATGTCCCAGAATTCTCTCCACGTCTCCGTGTTGTTGAACCCGCACGTCTCCACCTTTTCACGCAGCACACGGACCTTGGCCACCCACCGGTCCCTCGATTTTAAGAGATCCATATCGAACAGCTCCAAAACAATGTGGTGGATCTCGTCGTGTAACTTGTGAATACGGCGGTTCGCTTCATTAAGCTTTGACGACGCTTTCTGAAGCTTGACAATAAACTTGTCAGCATCCTCCTTACTCTTCCACGTCAGTTTACTCGAGTCACTCGCTGTGATGACCTTTTCAAAGGCCACGGCGGGTTCAAACAGCATGGCACGGGTGCAGGGAATGATGTCCTCGGTCATGGAGTTATACACGTTGGCCACCTGCTTCAGCGCGACGCCCTTTTCAAAAAATTGGAGACCCTTTTTGCTGATTTTGATAATTTCTGCAGGGACGCGGTAGCCCAACGCGGAGAAAATACGAACCTCTTTGATGAGCTGCACGAGGCGCTCCGAGTAGTTTACCTCCACACGACCCTCCGTGTCGATATCCATGAGCGGTGCGTTAGAATCCAGTGTTAGCACATCCTTATTGTCCTCTGCGTCCTGGGACCAGTTAGTGAAGGTTTCCCGTTCATAGTCCTCAATCTCATCGAGGAGGCCACTGGCCGCTTCCATGAAATCTGACGCACTGCCCAAGTCGGAAAGAACAGTCTTGCACATATCTGACATGCCTTCAATCTTACCGCGAAGCTGACGTAGCCAGATAATGTTGTTCACCACACCAGGCATAAAGCGGCCCGTCTGGCACGCCTCGTCCTCTTTTTCCAGAACGCGTTCTTCCTCTGCGCTCTCCGCGCGGTGCTCAAACTCCATTCGAATCACATGAAGCCTTTCATTGAGCTTCGCCAAGAAGCCGTCGCGCTCCGCTACAATTTCCTTGGCAATAATGGGTCGCTTAATGAGTTGCTGGTAATCGGCAAACTCGTGAAACACGGTTTGGGGGGCCAGCGTGCCTCGGTTGGAGAAGAACTGACGTAGGGCGGCGGCACAGCGGTGCTCCAGCGGCTCCAGTCGTCGGTTAAAGGAGTGAAGCGCGATTTCCCATTTTTTCTGTACAGGGGCGTTGGTCGAGAAGATATCAACGCCACCAAACACATCCCAGAGCGTCGTCGTTTTGAGACTTTTAAAGTCATTCTCCTCCAGCAGGTGCTCCACCTCGGAGATCATATCACGAAGGTCAATAATGCTCTGCAGCCGTTGGCCCACCTGCTTGAGGCCCTCATCCTTGTAAGACTCCGAGCCCCACTGCGCCGCCCAGTCAATGGTGGTGAGCTTAAAGCAGGCCGCCATCCAGTCTTGAATACACCCGAGGGCTTGCTCGACAGTATTCTTGTCTCCTTTGAAGCAGCCGCCGTTTTTCTTGGATCGAAGACGGAAGTACTCGCACAGGTCCGCACTGATTCGCCCCATCAAAAACTTGACCTCTGTTTTGGCGTGGTCGTCCTGTGCGCTGTCATTCCAATACTCTGAAATCCGTTCTTGGTTCTCTTCTAACAGGTCCGACACCTGGTGCGGCTCCAGTTTATCCATACTGGACCACTCCTTTGGCAGTACCGACTTGGCAAAAGACGCGCTGCACATGGTGCTCATGGTGGACTGAATACACGACGAGAACAGCTTCAACTTGAAGTTTTGTCCGTCTTTGGAACTGAGGGAAAAGAGGACATAACCAGCGATACAGACATCAAGTCGGGACTGGTTAGACTGAAGAAGACACTTGGGAAAGTTGTTTATGGCGTACACCAGAAGCTTTGAATTCTTTTGCAGGTGCCGAATATAGGTGGCCTCCGCCACGGCAGAAATACCCACATTATCGTCAGGCAAATCTTTAAAGTTAAACGCCTTGATATTTACTACATCGTTGAATTTAGAGGTCTTTAACTTTTGGTTACCGTCGACGACAATTTCACCGGAGGGGACGTTAGTGGTACCCTTCTCCGCCCCGCAAGACGCTTTTACCATCGCGAGCAGTAAACTTTCAGCAATATCTTGTTCCCCCTTTCCGCCATTAGTGAATGAAATTTCAAGGGATTTTTCCTCATCCTTGTCACTTACGGTTCCCCCAATGGTTTTCTTAATGGTTTTGAGGGCCGCAGCGAAACAGTCCGAGACGACCGCGGGAGTAGAAGCGACCATTGCTTAAAAATTTGTCTGGACGGTAAACTTGAAAAAAAAAAAAATACTACTAAAAGTTTCAAGCTTGTGAGATTCCGAACAAATTTCACTACAATAAATATATAGTTATATATATACAATTACG